>JAIKVB010000270.1:0-32948 GCA_024679045.1 Phytophthora brassicae | reverse complement strand
CCCCCTGTTGACTGCCCTTGTGCATATTCAGCCACCCGCTGTGCAATAACCTCTGCGATCATGTATTTTAGTTCAGAAGCCATCAAATTCTGTTGTCGAACCACCCTTACGCCTACATAAACAGAACCAACCATTAAGCGTTAAAAAAACGCTGGTGACACACACTAAGCCCGCTACGGCTTCGCCTTCGCTTGCCAGTGTAGTAATTTACCATGTCGTCACATATTTTGGTCATTTGGTCTGACCAAAAGTTGCATTCTGCTCAAAAGGATAGTACCGTCAACGTTCTCCTCCTTCGGTCTCCGCGAGCGTCTAGCCGAGACGCAAAAAGTGACTATTTTTAATTGCACTTTTAGAAGTGGCTATTTGAAAATTAAAAAGTGACTAGCCGAAAATAAATACCCATCGAAAGGGCCAGCTGCCGAATCTCGAGGTGTTTGCGGGAGTTGGGGGCCAACCCCAACCTACTCCAACCCAACTCGCTGAGTTGTGAGTTGGTGATAAACGTTGACAGGCCTACCGGTAGGTATGAAACATACCTGGAAGTGTGGATCATACATGTACTATGATGAGTGTGGATCATACTATGATCCTGTTAAGATACCGGTTTTCTGACCGATATATTGGTTATGGTGTGTGGTAATCGATGGCTTTACTTCAACTAGGGTTTTCCCTCAATGAGGTTTTACTCAGGTTATATGTGTAAGTTACATAAGTGATAATTAGTGGCTATAATACATCACTATCAGATTTGCGGTCAAACACTCAAGACTCCCGCTTCGAGCCATCTTTTCCCCGTGCACACTGAGAATTCCTGTGTTGTAAAGACACAAAGCATCTTTACAGGTTATGAGCCCAAAGGCGCGAGATGGCAAGCGGGACTACCTGTCTTTGGAGGAGAGCGTGCGAAGTTCCCGTCCTACAAGCAGATTTTCCTGCTTTACCTGCGGCGAATGAAAATACTGGTCTACGTGATGCGAAAGGACTACGACCCGAGTAAGACGTTTGAGTACCAAGGAGTGGAAATACCGGCGCTGGAGGACGTCCGTGCCAAGGACAATGGTCCGAGGGCGACGGATAGTGGCCCTGATGGGGCGTCCTCGCAGCAAGTGTCGCTGGATGGTGCTAGAGAAGAAATAAAGAAAGAAAAAGAAAGCGGCGCTAAAGACCAAAACAACGGATGAACAAGTGAAAACGTGCTATATTGTTATGGATAGTATCCATACCGACTACCACAGCTTGGTTGAGGGAGTGGACAACGCATTTGACATGTGGGAGGCGATTGTAGACCACTTCGGAAGCCGGGACCCGACGGACTACGCTAGCATGTACTCGGCGGTGTTTCGCGCGCCGAGAACCCCGCCATGTTTGTGAGGCACCTGTACTCGAAGGTGGTGGATTTCGAGCAAGTGGTGGGCATCCAGTTGGGGGACGTCTTCCGGAGCCTGATCCTGCAGCACTCCCTGCCCAAGTCGTGGGACTACATCATTAGAGGTAGGCTGGGTCAAGCCAAGGTGTTGCAGTACCACAAGCTGCAAGAACTCGTTGGTACTGAGTTAGAGAAGATGAGTAGTGACGGCGAAGGGCAGTGGCTCGAAGGCAAGAACAGTGGTCATGCGAAAGGAAGCGCAGAGAAGGCGTACGCAGCAGTGGAGACGCGCCTGTGTTTCATGAATAAGAATCCAGGGCACATGATTAAACACTGCCCCGAGAATCCACAAAAGGCGCCAAGAACCTGGATTGGAGAAGGACCACCTGCAAAACGACAAAACACGGGAGAGCAGAAAGCAAGGAAGGACGAGGACGAACTAGCGCGTGTGAAAGAAGACTTGGGGAAGCTAAGGGCGGAGATTAAAGGAGGTGCTGCACGTCCAGAGCCAAGTAGAGAGGCTTGGACTCCGAGGCAGCAGCAAGGCCCGCCTCTCTGGAAAGGTGGGGGCGACAGTTGTCGTCCTCATGGCCACAGTGGTTGTCGGCCAGGAGATGTCGGACGCCCATACCAAGGTGGTGACTACCAAGGTGATGGCAGAGGACGTTCACCACCACTCCAAGACTTCCACCATGGTGGGCATCCACAGTGGCAGGGTTCCCATGGTGGTGAGGAGCAGTGGCGCAACCAATCTGGAGAGCAGCGAGGACCCCAGCAGTGGCATGGACCCCCGCCACCTCCACCAAGACGCAATGTAGGCCGGTCCCCACCACGTCACGAGGAGAGATCCCAGCAGAGGGCACATGGACGCTCTCCTCCTCGTGGCCGTTCCAGAGATAGACGCATGAGATCTCCAGAACGCCCCAGACGCTCACAAGAACGCCGTAGACGCTCGTGGGAACGTCGTGGTGGTGGCGGCACACATCCACAACGCAGAGACTTGTTTGGAAGCCCAAACTTCCCGCGCCAAGGACAAAGAGAGGGGAATAACTCCCAAGGAAGTGCGAGACAAGAGAGAGGCTACTTTACTACAAACGTGGAGATACCAAAAACCAAACCAGTGTCTATTTATAGAAGTGAATTCTATGAAAAGGAGGTGGACCTGATCAACGCCAGGATCCGTGAGAAGGCATGGGATGTGTGCGCCGACCGGATTGTAAGCTTGATTACGTATTTGAATTTTACGTGGAGAGTCCAAAGACGGAGATGACGGACCTGGTGTGCGTGTAATCACACGGGACGACATTATTGTACGTATAAATAAGAACTGCAAGATGTTGAAACAAGAGAAACGGACGTTTTAACTTGGAAGTGCGTATGGAGGCTAAACGCAGAGGAGTTGACGGGCGCCTGCAGGACGTACATCGCGCTGCCAAGACCATTAGGAAGGGTGACGACCCAAAGAACTGGAAGCGTGTACTAGGACCTATGCCGCTCTTATCAGAAGACGGAGAGAGTGAACCTACTCGGACGACGACCTGTTTAGGTTGCGTAAATAGATAACATTCCATATTTTTACAAAAAACCTATTCAAATAAAAAGAGCATGTACCAAAGTCCGTCACTTCACACGTTACGTTAACGAAACTCGGCACAGCCCGAGTCGAGAGTTATCCTTCAAGAAGCTACGTACCAGATTTGGTGACTTTACGAGATCGTGCAGCGGAGAAGATGGCGCTAGAACGCGGCACAATGCCAATTGTCGTTTGGTGTAGTTTACATCATCTGGCACAAAAAAAATGTTTGCTCACAAAATGTACGGTACTTGCATTCTCGGTACATGTGTGAGATCTGTTCGAAGTCGCTTTTATCGAGTGGTACCATGTGCCGGTACTTGACCTGTGGACTTTAAGCGGAGAAAGTCGGTAACGGCAAGCGCGTCAGCATCAAGCCGCTTTATTTTGGTGTAGCTCAATACGAGGGAAGCTGTGAGGACATCGGCGACTTGCTGACTCACGTTGTACTTGGAGCTCTCCATCTTGTAGCAAGTGTTCAACAGCGATCGTTGGACAGCTGCAATCTTCTCTTATTTCCCCGCGCCAAACAGCTTCAAGTCGAAGAACTTGACGGTAGCATTGGTGTCATGTCCCCTGAGTGCCTTGCTAACCATGTGTTCTTCTCTACTTGTGTTAAAGATGTAGTTGAATCTCTTGTCTGTTGTAGACCTGTTCCAGGCGCCACGGTCGAAAATCCAACGGTGCGTCAGGTCTTCGTATCCGTTCACGTGCTAGACACCTCCGCGCCGAAACGAGTGCAGCGTCAGCGGCACTACGACCTCAGTAGGACGAGCGATGCGCTCAAACAGCCGGTTGACATGCGTGTAGATCGTTGGGATAGCGGCAGCGGGCTTGGGAGCGAAAGCGGCAAGAGGACCCAGCGGTCTCAAGTGCAGAGAACTTGTAGGGGTGGCTCAGCACATCCAGAAAAGGCGTCGTCAGCAAAAGCGTGACAGCAGCTTCCACGCGGATATCTGGTAAGTTATCGAGCACGGCGACAGACGGAGCGGACAAAGTGCACAAAGAAATCCTCGGCTGCGTCGATGGAAAGTTTCAGTTTGCTCACGAGAGACAGATTAGACACTCTTCCAAAGAGGTACCACGGAAGACACAGCAATGTCGCGTCTTGGTAGTCACCAGAGGAGCGTACATTCTTATACAAAAACAACATCATTTTTTTAAATCGCTCTTCGAGCAGGGTGGGGCTTCGTCTTAACTGCTTTTCCGTATCTCGTCATTTTTAGAAGCTCTCAAGCGTCTTCCACCATGCTAAGCAGCTTTGCTTCGACAATGTGTTGTTGCGCAGGGAAAATATCATAGATCCACATCTTATTTTGTCTGTAGTACTGCATAGAGGTATTCCAAGAAAGTGGTTTGCCGTTTTTACCCTCATAAAATGCAAGATACATACCGAACATATATAATACAGATACAAAACACTTACCGGTGTCATCGTTCTCAATGCATTGCTTGGCATAGTCAAATTCCACATTTTCTGCCTTCACAAAGGCTTTGAACGCCTTGACGGCCGTCACCTGAGCTCGCTTGGTGTTGCCAGGCTTGAGTGACTTAAGCCCATCGTGGTCGGAGGGGTCGAATAGCTTGCAAATTTGCAAATGATACGCTTGTCACTAGTAAACTGTAAAGATGTAGACATATTTTTAATGTAGATACCTGGGTTAGAGGACCTACCAAATCTGCCACATGCTGATGGGTTGGCTGTAATATATATATATATATATATACGGGATTTATCATGCTGATGGGTTGGCTGTAATATATATATATATATATACGGGATTTAATTGGCTCAAATAAAATATTATTCGCTATTGTTTGAAGCGATAATGTTCCTGAAAACTAACCTAGAACAGCACACGCCTCCGATAGTTAGGAAAAACAAAGCCGCGACTTCGCACGGAACAGCTCTGGATTTTAGTAATGTTTGTCTACCCGGACCGTGTCAGACAAGGCTGTGGTTGAAACAATTGAAACGGCTCCACGCTGCATAAAATAGCATTTAACTATGGAGAAGACTACGACCTGAAGTCATGTAAATGCCACGCCTGCTGCAGATAAATATACGCGTATGCCGTTTCTACCACTTAAAACCGACGTATGTTATAGAGTCATTTTGTTGAATTAGTTGAATCTGCCTAAGTAGCAGAACAAACGTTATCAGAATTGATGTGTGCGGTTGAAAACCGCATAGATTACGCACACAGTCGTTCGATCTGCTGACCCAGATGAAGCATCACAAAAGTTACACTATGTTCAGCAGCGTGGTAGCAGATACGTGTAAGAGAAAATGTCGTCGCCGCAAAGTGCTTCAAGCCGCATCAAGTTTGCAACGTCTCCAGAGCGCACAACCTAGCCGTTTCCGCCAATGCCCCAGATTCTGGGGTGAAGTAGGAGAGATACTCAATCGTAAGTTTCTCTGTCAGAAATAGCTCAGCCATGGACGTCACACGTGTGACAGCTACATAAAACGAAGATTTCTGTGGCGACCATCTTGTCGAATGGCGAAGAGGGGCAAGTACCATTCTACGTACAGTAAGGCCTTGGCATTTTTCACTTGTGAGCGAAAACGCCGGAACCAGGGGCGCCTGTTTAATTCCAATGGAGAACTTCCTTTCGCGGATCGCCACCTCCACAGAGGTTTCTTTCCAAGGTCGGATAGGGACTATACCAGCTGGGAAGTTATTCACAAAACGACGCTCTTCGTGTCCGCGTAAATGGATAAAAACGATCTCTGGCACTTCTGAATGTACCGCGTGCGTAACACCATTCGCCTCAACAGTATGGACAGTGTCAGTGGGATAATTTTGTATCGCGACAACGTGCCCTATGGATCCATTTGCAACAGCCAAACGGAGCGACACATTTTTCGTGCACTGTACCGTCGTGCCCTATGGATCCATTTGCAACAGCCAAACGGAGCGACACATTTTTCGTGCACTGTACCGGCATCCTAATGGCCAGACGAAGTTGCGTTGCCATATTGCCAGTTTTGTCGTCGCGGATTGAGTTGAGGCTTCGGCGATCACTTCCAGAAACTACCAAACGTTTTGCTCGCGTGACGAATGCTGGATACTCGTGTAGAGTCTGTTTATTCTCTCTGCAAAAAGCGACAGCGCACTCGTTGTTGAATTCGGAACGTAGAGCGTTGGATGTGACAATAATCGGACAAAAAGAATCCTCATGACTCACCGGCATAGTCCAGTTTTCGCGAAAGCAGCGAGCATTTACAGTCTCGATATCACTTTCTAAGTAATCCCCAACACGCCATCGGTTGAGTATGTCGCGCCACTCTGGATCGTTCCGGTGGCGCATGTTTTCGTCGAGCATCACTACATAGTTCACGCTTTGATACACTTGGTTGCCTCGAACTCGGTCGAGATATTTCTTTGCGTCGCAGCGGCGCGTTTTGCTGGAATTTCGCGCAGGGTCGGGGACAGAGTAGGCCGGACATCCAGCAACAGGCAACTGTTGAAGCCAGTCCCCCACTAAGAGTACGTTTAAACCACCAAAGAGACGATCGGGTGTACCCTTTATTTCTCGCAAAGTAGCGTCTGTCATGCCCAGGAACCCGCTGTCCATTGTCGAAATCTCATCAATAATCAACAGTTTCAGGCGCGCGAAGCGCTCTCGTTGCTGAATGTTGTACTGCCGGCGTTTGCTTCTTGGATGCAGCCCCCAGCCAAAAAAATTGTGAAGGGTTTGACCATTCGCTGCTTGGGCGGCCACTCCCTGATACGCTATCGTTCCAAGAGCATCACAACTATTCCAATTGGAAGCTAGCATTTGTAAAGCCTTAATAACTTGACTTTTGCCAGCACCAGGTAACCCCCCGAGAAACCCGATCATTTGGTCCGCAACTGGAACGCTTGACTTCCCAGTCCCCTCGGCGACTGCATTTCCAAATTCCCTCGCCCACCAAAAACTTACTATGGAGAATAACCAAGACCGCGAAGGCATATCAAAATCGGCTGACGAGAGAGACGACGATCTGGAACAAGTCGCTGCACTGCAGCAATCGCTCCATGTTCCAGTTATTACGTCGGTGAAACAAGCAAAAAACTGGACCACCAAGCCTGCGGCCGAAAAAACGAGATGGGTTGAAGTGTCGATGACTCTTTTTACCAAGCGCAAATTCGCACGCGGGTGGTATTTGAATCTTATCGACGCCAAACGCGCTGCAACCTTTTCATCCTCGAGGGCCGCTCTCGAAAGTATTGCATTCGCAGTCCGGAAAAACTACCTCGTGGCTATTACACTGTATTTAGTTCCGTTTGGGCGTAAAGAGCCCGCAGAAGTTCCCGACGTTCTCTTCAATGAAGGCTCCATTCTCCATTTTACTCACGTCACTGGTTTCAAAACCGACGAACATAATGGCATTCCGAGAGGAAATGTAAGCGGTCTTAACCAAATCACGGAGCGATCCTTCACTCAGGAACGACCAATCGTTGAGCCCACGATTCCGATCAAGACGCCGATAGCTCCTTTACCCAACCAAGTTGCCGAGCTGCGACCTGCCGCGGCAAGTATCACGAAGCCGTCCTCCAAGAGAACCCCCGCCGTCGACGCGACAAAGCGACCCGACAAAAAAAGACGTAGACCACAAGCCAGTAAGCCTGCTCCAACCTGTGCCGCCTCTTTCAGATACTTTAAAGCTGATTTTCAGCGACGCTTTTTTGTTTGTGCCGGCCGTCTCCACCTTCTGTTAAATCGCTGAGACTGTACGCCGCACGCGTTACGTGTCCCGCAAGAACCTGTTGAACGTCGTGGGCGGCGCATTGCTCGACGCGCTCAAGCAGCATCCAATTCTGCCTACAAAAGTAGCGGCCGCGATGAAGAAGATCGAGGAGGAAGTGGAGAAGGGCCACGATCCTCTGGCAGGCAAGATGGAAAAGCTTCGAGCACTTCCGGAGGACGGCATGGACGACGATAAGCTGCTCGCTCTCGTGGAGATTCTTGCAGGAGACTGCGACGACAAGTGGAGAGACGGACTTGTGCCCGGGGCCGTCTACCGTCAGGAAACCTGACAGATATGATATGGATACATTGACTGCAATAAGGCTAATTGATTATCCACGTCCACCGAACGCCGATAATATCCAAAATGTTGCGCGAACAACGATAATCCGAATTGTTACGCGAAATCATTATCATAGGATTTCAGTTGGTATTATAACCTACAGTTTTTTTGTCTTCCTTTTTTGTGGATGGGTCAACATTCAGGTACAGAAATTATATTTGGACGGCTATGCGCTATTGAGAGTTACTTTGGTAGTTTCCAGAAGATGATGCACCAAATTTAGCAGGGTATTCACTATGCACCCATTCTGACCTCCATTACAATCGCAGGATGGACTCTGGATTAAAATCCAGAGCAATCGCAGGATGTCTGGATTAAAATCCAGAGAACTGAGATCAGTTATGGAGTGCAATTATTCCTTCTTGATGCCATGGTTGGCCGTTTTACAGGATTATTCATTCAAGGAAGATCATAACGTCGAAGATCCAGACCTGAACCTGAAAGTAACGATTGCTTCACCCATTGGTGCTAAGCACATGACTCTTACTGAATACTATTTGAAGCTTTCGATGGATAGATAGACAGACTCGCCACAATCGAGAGCGATTACAGCACCTCCGTGAAGCACTGTACAGCACCTCCGTGAAGCACTGGAAATTTTTTCGTTTCTTGCCATTGTTGACAACGACGCGTTTAGAAGAATCGTTTTCAACGGATCATTATCCAAGCGCGAATGCATTCCAGATTGGAATTTTCTCCTGGTTGGCGAGTTGTCACCAGAAGACTCTGCTGCTATGCAGTCGCCTGTATCATGGGCCAATTTCCGTTCCAATACAGCATTGCCGTACAATTTTTTTTCTGCAATACAAACCAATACATTTTTCCAATCTATTGAATCGTGCACTGAAGTGATACTGGGCACTCAAATGGTTTCTTACGTTACACAGAGCTGAAAGCAGTAGCGGAGCACACCAGAAATCTGTTGTTTTAAGTATGTACCGGTAGAGCCAACTGTAATTCACCGATGATTTACGATCGATCTGTCCAAGGCTGTACCTGGTGGCAGTGATTGGAAAAAATGTATTGGTTTGTACTGCCTGGTGGACCCAGCATTTCATCATTTCGACCATTTCGTCATCCCTTTCATATTATCGTGTGAGTAAAGCCCAACATGAATTGATAGCTTCAACATTGAGTATGGCAGGCAAATGAAAATTTGAATTCGGGTCTGAATACCAATATAATAATAAAATACTTCATCGTATGTACCTACTCGTTGCTGCGGAAGCCCCCAATGTGTTGTACAGCAATCAGATAGACAACCCCTGGTTGTAGCAGTATACGTGATACTACATGTAGCTCTTCCATAAAAAGTGTCCATTCTCAATAGATAAGCACTTCACACGGCTCCATGTACTTCATCGCGAACTGCAAGCCATTTCGTGTCGGCTGCGCGAATGCGACGAGAGTCTTGGCAACATGCATCCCGTATATCGACTTTTCACGCACGACGTTCACCAATCGGGTTGCGATGCTTTTCCTGCGGAATGAGGGGTGTACCCAGAGCTGACAGATACCGACAACAGCGGTCTTGGACGTCGCAGACGCAGTCACTGCACCATCAGCTGCCACGGAACTCTCGTCGTCTAAACTTTTCTGTTCCACCAGATTTAAGGTCCCTCTATCCAACGTAAACGCTTCCGTCATCCGTTCTGTAGTGACACATCCAACAACTTGATGGTCTTGGATGTAGACAAAGTGGCTTCGTTGCATGAACGATTCTTGCTCCACGAAACCCAGGGCGTCATCCAGCACCGCTTTAATCTCCAACAGCTTCTTGACATGAGAAGAGGGGTCGTTAGCTCGGATTTCGAGGATCCGAGCTGAAGTATCCGAGAAGCTCTTGAGAATTCTCTCCGTCTTCCATTTGGAAAAGGTGACGCCGCGTTTCTTCTGTCTGCAGAACTTCTGGTGCTGCTTCTCGTCCTCTTCTTCTCCCACAGTGTAGAGCAGTCCACAGGTTTGACAGGTGACGTGTTTACCAAAGCTGCGTTGACCCATGTCAATGTACGACTGAGTACTGGGCTGCGCTTTGCTGGGAGGAAGTTTGTTATTGTGTTTTGTAGCAGAAATGACAGCTTTTGGCGCGGGGGTGATGGAAGACTTGACGACTCTGCTAGGCGCGGGGGAGAGCCACGAAGTCATCGTGGAGCTCTTGGGCTTGTTAACAACTTCATCGACATGAGGAGCGCCGCGCTTGCGTTTGGTGGTGGGTCCACCAGTCGCAGACTTCCCGCGCTTCATCAATTCAACGCTGGGGTGAATATTGCGTCAGCAGAATAATTTGATCCCTAGATTCAAGGTGTAGCCATCTAATTTTTCAGTCTAAACACTGATATTCTTGTATAATTTATGTTTTATGAAGTACCTATTGTTGCAGGGATGAAGATACAGAGGTTGTTGTAGCAATACCAAGCTTCTATAATGACGCTACTCTATGCGGAATCATTACAATAAGGAGACTTTATTACACTGCCTATCTTGCTATTTGAGTTGTGACCACCAACGGTTGGTCTATAGCGCTCTCGACATGCTCAGAAACTCTCCCTTTCACTCCGTGACAGCTCACTTTGGAATTCGCTCTTAGAAGACCAAGCACCTATCCCAATCAACTCAAGAATGGCTTCGCTCGGAGACTACCGCGTGGCGGACATTTCGCTGGCCGACTTCGGTCGCAAAGAGATTGAGATGGCTCAGATCGAGATGCCCGGCCTTATGCAGAGCCGCAGCGAGTTCGGTCCTTCGCAGCCGCTTAAGGGCGCGCGTGTGGCTGGCTCCCTGCACATGACCATCCAGACGGCTGTGCTCATTGAGACGCTCAAGGAGCTTGGCGGCGACATGCGCTGGTGCTCGTGCAACATTTTCTCCACGCAGGACCACGCTGCGGCCGCTATCGCTCGTGACGGCGCCGCTGCCGTCTTTGCCTGGAAGGGCGAGACTCTTGAGGAGTACTGGGAGTGCACCTTGAACGCTATCACGTGGCCCACGGACGATGGCAAGGGAGACGGCCCAGACCTCATCGTGGACGATGGTGGCGACATGACGCTGCTCATCCACGAGGGTTTCAAGGCTGAGAAGCTCTTTGCTGAGTCTGGCGCCGTGCCGGACGCCAACTCGACGGACAACGCCGAGATGAAGTGCGTCTTCAACATCATCGCGCGTACGCTCAAGTCGGACCCTAAGAAGTGGACCAAGATCGCTGAGCGTTGCGAGGGTGTCTCCGAGGAGACGACCACGGGCGTCCACCGTCTGTATCAGATGGAGAAGAACGGCACGCTGCTTTTCCCCGCCATCAACGTCAACGACTCGGTCACCAAATCCAAGTTCGACAACCTGTACGGCTGCCGTCACTCGCTCCCGGATGGCATCATGCGTGCCACTGACGTCATGCTTGCTGGCAAGCGCATCGTTATCTGCGGATTCGGTGATGTCGGTAAGGGTTCTGCTCAGGCCATGAAGGCTGCTGGCGCCGTCGTGTACGTGACGGAGGTTGACCCCATCTGCGCCCTGCAGGCGTGTATGGAGGGCTTCCAGGTCGTGCGTCTCGAGACCATCGTGGCTCAGGCCGACATCTTCATCACCACGACGGGCAACAAGGACATCATTATGGCCTCGGACATGCTCAAGATGAAGAACAACGCTATTGTGGGCAACATTGGCCACTTCGACAACGAGATTGACATGGCTGGCGTCACTACCATCGCTAAGCGTCAGAACATCAAGCCGCAGGTGGACCGCTTCATCTTCGAGGACGGCCACGCTGTCATCATCCTGGCCGAGGGCCGTCTGCTCAACCTGGGCTGTGCTACGGGCCACCCGTCGTTCGTCATGTCCAACTCGTTCACGAACCAGACGCTCGCTCAGATTGAGCTTTGGAAGGAGCGTGGAACGGGCAAGTACGCCACCGGTAAAGTGTACGTACTGCCCAAGGAACTGGACGAGAAGGTCGCTCGTCTGCACTTGGACAACCTCGGAGCTCAGCTTACCGTTCTGTCGGACGAGCAGGCCGAGTACATTGGCGTGAAGCCGACTGGCCCGTACAAGCCGCACACGTACCGCTACTAGGTTGCTTGTCTGTTTCGTGCTGAGACTGTTTGGGTCGCCTCAGAGATAGCGCTCGCCACAAAAGCTCTTTCATTGTGCTGAAAAGCGTCAACCTGCTGCTTTCTCCACCACAATGCTCTGGCCAACCTACGTAGTTAACGTAGCACATACGAAGACTGATAAAGAAAACTAATCTAAAGCATTTGCGACCAAAATGGTTGCTTACTGTTAATCCAAGCATCTTCATATTTCTTCCTGTTTAGTGTAGCGAACTTAGATAAAAATGACGATAAGAAGTGCCGCCGACAGCAGTACGATGATCACGTAGTAGCAGCCGAGCTTGCGGTGAGCGCTGACCACTTTGCGAGCCGCTTTGGTCTGTTGTTGCACTGCAACTTCCGTGTCGCTCATCTGAACGCTCACATGGTCCAGCATTGCATTCTGCGAAACAACTTCCTCGTTTGTGGCCTTCGCTGCATTGTGAAGTCTTTGAACGCCCGAGTAGATCGCATCCAGTTGTCGTTCCTATAAGTTAAAAACAACAATTTTAACTTACAATGTCAACTTTCACATTTTCCAAGTCTTCCGACGAACCTGATTCTGCGTAGACTTGTCCATCCGCTCATGAAGCTTAGGTGTTGAGACCTCCTCGAAGTCAACCGTCGGTTGCGCTTCTCTTAGCGTCTCATCATTCATCATTCTTGACAATCTACCAATTCGTTCGGCCTAGAGCTGTGCTATCTCCTTGTGACTTCAGTGGTTAATTTCACTGTTCTCCACCTCGTCCCAAGACAGAAAGCCCGAAATAAAGTCACATTTTAGGGAAATACAATGTCTATTTTTCCATTAGGTGTTGAAGGACTATACTTGAGCTACTAGTTGTTGGTGGCGTTCATATATTTCTTGAGAGGAGCAACGGGCAGTGACGTGGCCAACATGTCATCTAAGTCCTCATTTTCCAACGTGAACAGGTTCTTTGCCTGACGGAAAAGGTGTCGCGGTCGAGGAATCAGCACCAAAGCTGTCACTTTGCCCTTGAACAGTTTAATGGTGCGTAGTGACTGGCGACTCAGACTGTCCCAGACATGTACGACACCATTCTCATCTCCAGATACCAGGAAAGCACCGCTGGCGTGAATCTGCATTGTAATGACGCTGTTTTCGTGACCCTCGAACGAATCCGGTAGCAAAGCTTCAGGACCCCACGGGGACGCGTTGGCACCGTCCGTCGTCGCGTTCGCAACGCGAGCTGTTGCCGCTGTAACAGAAGTCGCAGCTGCGTTCAAATCCAGTGCGTAGATGCGGCCATTGCCGCATCCCATGAAAAGCCGCTGCTCCATCGGGTCGGTCATGCATACATTAACGTACGACGGACACGACACACTGTAGAGACACTGGGACGAGCTGAGAGCCCAAATCTTGCACGTGCGGTCCAATGACGACGTATAAATGCGTGCGTTCACACCTCCCAATCCGACGTGCAACGATGTGACTGGCAGCACGTGGTCCGTGAAGCTAACGACGGGTGTGACGCCCTGCTGGAAGCTGGAGGCGGCGTCCGGCTCGTCCAGTAAGTCCACTAGTCTCCAGACGTGCACCAAAGCGTCTTCACCAGCCGTAATTAAGTGCGAGTCGTCCGAGGTCAATGCCATGGCCGTCACGCGCTTGTAGTGCGCGTCAAACACTGTCACCAGCTCGCCCGTCTTGACGTCCCACGCGTAAACTTTACCCGACTCGGCACCTGCGAACAAGAAGTTGCCGCAGCTGGACGATGTCACGGGACCCATCTTCTCGGCAACGTGGCATTTCCACACAGGCATGTCCTTGCCCCAGTTCCAGAGGTTGAGCGCCAGTTTGCCCTCTTGCACCGCCACCAAATGGTCTGTTCGGGGCACCGGGTGGACGCCATTGAGCGCTGAACGGCAGTTCTTAAAGCAATACAACTGACCACCCGTCGACGCGTCCGCCACGAGCAGCTCATTCTCTTGACTTGAGCCCAACATCAACACGTGGTCCGCTAGCGCCTTGGTCGCCATATTTGTTGTAAAGTAGCAGGCAATGCTGGAATGACAACCAAAGCCTTGAGGACCAATACCTTACGTATCTATGATTGGTGGAAAATCCATATTCTAATGCGCTGATTTGCTAAAAAGATATTGTAAATGACTTGGATGCCATTTCTGAAGTAGTGGTGACCATGGGACGCGAAGGAGGCGACAAGCGGAAGAAGCAGTGGATGGGCGGCCGCGACGGCAACCAGAAGCGCCACAAAGGAGCGTTGGGCGCAGCTGTGAACGCTAAAGGCCATGGTGGAGTTTTAGTGACGTGCGACAAGACCAAGGAGCGTCAGAGTGTCGGTGACGCGCTCAACATTTTGAACGACGCGGCCGATCGGTTCTTCCCGACTGCTGACGCGGAGAAGAAGGAGGAAACCGAAGTGGAAGAGGATGGAGATTCGGTGCAGAAGAAGCTGCAGGAAGAGATTGCAGCTCTTCAAACGCAGGTGAAGAGCCGTCAGACGGGAAGATTCACTCCATTGGACACGGGCGTGAAGGGCGCCATTCTCATTCAATTTAAGGACGACAGCTTGTCCCCTACGACGCTAATGAACAAGATCTTTGAGGAAGTAGAGAAGACCAAGGACTTTCCGTCTAGATTCATTCAGAGGATGATCCCACTGGAGAAAGTGGGCTATTCGAGTGTTGAGGGCATTAAGGAGATGGCTGGTCCAATGATTAAGGCGCTTCTTGAGGAGTTTCAGGAGGAGCAGAAGGCTGCAGGCACAGACGATCCGTTGGAGTTCGCGGTGGATTTTAAGCGTCGTAACTGCACTAATCTCAGCAGTATGGACGTCATTAATGGACTCGTGGAGCTGGTCGGAGACGACAAGACCAAGGTGAACTTGACGACTCCTCGCTCGGTTTTGATGATCGAGGTCTTCCGCAACACTTGTGGGTTCAGCATCTTGAACAACTTCCACCGATACTACAAGTATAACGTGCGCTCCGTGATCGAGCCGCCTGTTCCTGGTCAGCAGACGACGAAGAAGGTAAGCGAGACGGAGAAGAAGGACACTAGCGATGCAAAGACCGAGGAAACAACCGAGAAGACGGAAGACAAGAAGGAAGAGATTACTGAGACGAAAGAGGACGAAGAGGTCAAGAAGATCGGTTGATACGAGAATAGACTACTACTTTTTACTGGGCTAATCTAATCGCCTGTTCAAAATACCAGTACAATTCGAACACACAAGGCATGCATAATGCAGTACGCTACTTACTGCACTAAATTGCCTGAAAACAGATCCGTATATTGTTGTTTTCTTAACTCATGCTTTGTTCGGAGAATGTAGATAATTTGATCGTCATTTCCGTTTTCGCAATATATATCCTTATTCGGTATGTAATGCTTCAGATAAAGAATCAGACTTAGTGATATCTTCATAAAGTAGCTTTTGCTACCTCAGAATGTAGATAAGATTAGGTAATCATCATCTTCGTCATCCGAGAGCACATATAAATATACAAATAACATGCATCACAATACTTACTGCACCCATTGAGAGTACCAAAATTGTCTTGAGAACGGATCAGGTTGTTGTTTTCTTTGCTCACGCTTTTGATCGGAGAATGTAGATAATTGATCGTCATTTCCGTTCTCTCGACTCGCACAGTACTCTCAACAGCTAACGTTGACACATCTTTCCTGCGATCTTTGACGTCCCGCACCTGCTAGCACAACACAAACTATATCGAAAGTCGAAGCGTTCAATGCAAACAAACGAGAGAAGAATAGCCATCCTTCTCTCTTGGCTGCATTTTCGGTATACCAAGCGAAGACGCAGCGCCTTACAGACACAAACGAAGCAGACGAAACCTGTTCACCTGTGCCTCTCCACGCTGCGTCCCAATCAACCACAACCGATCCTAACTCGTCACGCATCCACTGGGAAAGAAATGAAGGAAAATATTCCATTTTCTTCCAACTTTGGCCAGAACCGAACACTGACGTCCACTGCAATAGCAGCAGATAAAACGAGAAACGATCCGTCGACTATGAGTCCATGGCGTTAAACTTATTCCTCCTGATTAAAACAGCGGGAAAATGTTAATCAGCTACTCCAAAATGTTGTTTTAGAGTCGAAGGCAGTACAAACCTTGGAGATCTTGTTCTTGCGGTTGCGGTGCTTCTTGTCGAACTTCTTGGCCCAGTGCTGGTTGCGCAGGAACTTGGGGTCCAGCTGTACACAAGATCCAGATATTGAAATGTCAGTATCTCCTGTCTGTTGTAGCTTTCTAGACTGTCTAAAAAGAAGCCACTAGGGGTAAGGACGTACGCCACGCGTGGAGTGGAAGCGGTGGTTCTTCGGCTTCTTAATACCGTTGCGGTGGGCCTTCACCGTGTTGTTACGGGCCGTGTGGTTTTTCTGCTTGACCATTTTGACGTCGGATTGGCTTGGTTTTCCTACTGTGGCGGCGCTTTCGACTCGCGGGGGTTAAGCACTCCGACTCCAAACGCTAGCCACCAGTCGATTCAGCAAAATGTGCGCCACACTATTATCCGCCTCTGCGTCCTAACCTAACGACGATCCAATATAGTGTGGCACTTGAATGTTTTTTTCTCAATTTGAAGCGTGAATAAAACCTCACGTATTATGGTGTGGCGTCCACATTTTTGACTTGTCCCCAGTATGCACTTTTTTCGTCGTTTCAGCAGGAAGAGGGGGAGCCAAAGTTGAAATCCCAACTAACGACTGAACGGCCGCATCCCTCAAGACAACAATAGCAAGCATGGACCCGTTCGGAGACGACCAACAGGTTAATGGCGAAGTACCTACCGATATCTCTGACTTCGCACCGCCTTCAGAAAACGCGAACGAGTGCGGGCTGCTCTGCAATTGTTCCAAAAGATCTAAAACGTTTTTTAACTAATTATTTCAATATTTGCGCAGTTTCTACGAGGTGGAACCGACTGAAGCCACATCCAACGAGGCTTACGAGGAGCAAACGGAAGCACACTATCAGGAGAACTACGAGTCAATGGATTTCGCTCCTCAGGAGCCTGTAGAGACCCCCACCGACTTTTCGGCTGGTATTCCTGCTCCTATGGACATCCCTGCCCAAATCCCTGCTGTGGAAGAGGACAACGAGCTCACGTACGTTGTTTGAATGGAGATGAACGTCTGAGCAGGTGCTGACTGAGTTTTATTGACTTTTACAGCCGGTTTATGCACGAGTATGAGGAGAAGATCGCACTGAAGGCCCAAGAGCAGGAGAAGGTGGCGGTGGAGTGCAAGTCAAAGGCTGAGGACGACATGGCCCAGTTCCTGGCCGAGCGCCAGCGCATTAAAGAGTCGAAGATGCAGTCGAACCGCGTGTTCGAGCAGGCCACGCTGGAAAAGATGGTGGCGGACCTGCAGAACGAGAACCCGTGGGAACGCGTGGTAACGCTTGTGGACTTGGAAACAAGCCGCAAGAAGAAGCTGGACTCGCTCAAGAAGGACGACAAGAAGCAGGACCAGAAGCCCGTTGCTGTGCCCGCCAAGAAGACGGCCGAGGACGAGGAGGACGTCACCCGGATGCGGCAGCTATTCGTGCAGCTCAAGACCACGCCACTCGAGCAGACGCGTGCTGACGCCGTGGCTGCTAATTAGATCGACTAGCAGAGCCAGACAGAGATCAGCTCCAGCATCCTACGGTGGTAGTAGAGCGGATGGCAATAGCGCAGATCCAATGAGGTGCTTAGAGCAGAGTCCAGCACGTAATGGCAATGAAAAGTACGTGGTGTGTACACCTAATGAGGTGCTTAGAGCAGAGTCCAGCACGTAATGGCAATGAAAAGTACGTGGTGTGTACACCTGTCTGGTTTTTTAAAGATAATCGTTGTGTTTCGTCGGATTCTTTACTTCTAGCTATAGTCAATACGTTGCTCTAAATGCTGTAATTGGTCTATCATATCTGTAGAGGAACGAAAGAGGTAAGCGTCCACCAGACCACAGGTTTCCACTAAAGACGCTGTTTTGCTAAGAGGTCAGACCGTCTTCTGTGAAGCAAGTGCACTTGGCTTTCATGTAAATTAACAATAAATTACTACGGATTGTTTTGTGTTGAGTCTGTGGGCTCGCAATTGTTGCACACCGGCCACGGAGGAGTGGGGCACGGCGTGAAAGCAGGCGAGCCAACTTGGCTTTCGCACCAAAAAAAGAGCATCCCAGATGGAGAACCGGGCTGACTTCTGTGAGGTGCAGCAGCATCGAAGCTGCAGGAGGAGAAAATACACGGCGATTTAATAAGCTAATGCACTGGAACAGCTAAAACGAAGACTGAGCTTTTGAGCTATTTTTAGCCTGCCACACGTCAGCCAGCCAGTCGTTATTTTCATGAAGACTGAGCTTTTGAGCTATTTTTAGCCTGCCACACGTCAGCCAGCCAGTCGTTATTTTCATGTTTTACTTGGTGTTTGTAAGCATCCATTTTATCCAATCAACGGAATGTTGAATGTGGTCCACGCGTACATGCGACGTGTGAGAATTGATTGAAGACGTACGTTGGTCCAACATGCTGTCTGAGAACCACGCGCGTTTGTGATCCGTGGTCGTTTAACTAGCTGTTCGTCTGGTTCTCCATTTAATCGACCCTTATCGTTGGATGTAGTTGACGAGCTATTTAAGCAACATGGGTGATCCCAGACTCACACCATCCACTTCTAATAACTGCCACCCAGAACTGATTGCATTCGTCACCTTCGAATCAATCATTTTGCCGGCTTAACCAGGGGCCCGCTATACCGGTGGATCTGTTCGACGTACAAGCTCGCTGGATAGAGTGCTGGTGTTGACTATCGACAAGTACGTCAGTGCTCTACGAATACCAAGTGGATCTGAGTTTCACCGCGTTGCGATCGTCGGTCACATATGAGTTCAAACTCCCATTCTATTCATCCTCACTTTTCAATTTACCAGCTTTGACAACTCCTCCTTCACTTCAGCTCCAGTTCAAGCTCTAACGATGAAATTCTCGACGTCTCCATTCGCTCTGCTGTCTGCAGCTTTGGCGATTTCGACGCTCCAAGTGGCAGCTCAACAAGCTGGAACGAGCACCCCAGAGGTCCATCCGTCCCTTGCGTCCAAGCAATGTTCCAAGACCGGCGGCTGCAAGAGTGAGGCCACATCCGTTGTGTTGGACGCCAATTGGCGCTGGCTGCACCAAGTCGGTGACTATAAGAACTGCTACAACGGGAATCAATGGGACTCCACGCTGTGTTCTAGTCCCGAGACGTGCGCCAAGAACTGTGCACTTGAAGGCGCTGACTACCAAGGTACATACGGCATCACCACGTCTGCTGATGAGCTGCAGCTCAAGTTGGTGACGAAAACCCAGTACGGAACGAACGTCGGTTCTCGAGTTTATCTCATGGATGCTGCCGGTTCCAAGTACAAGCAGTTCAAGCTGCTTAACCAAGAGTTTACTCTTGATGTAGACGTCTCCAAGCTTCCATGTGGTCTTAATGGAGCGCTCTACTTCGTTCAGATGGACGCGGACGGAGGTAGTGGTCGATTCCCGACCAACAAGGCTGGTGCAAACTACGGTACTGGTTACTGTGACGCGCAGTGTCCCCATGACATCAAGTTTATCAATGGTGAGGCCAACACCTTGGGATGGGATGGTAGCTCCACTACTGGCAAGTATGGAGCGTGCTGTGCTGAGATGGATATCTGGGAGGCCAACAGCATGAGTAACGCCTTCACTTCGCACCCGTGTACATCTGAAGGCCAGACGCGGTGCTCGAGCCCACAAGAATGCGGTTCTGGTGATGGCAACCGCTACAAGGGCGTGTGCGATAAGGATGGTTGTGACTTTAACCCGTTCCGAATGGGGAACCAGACCTTCTATGGCCCTGGGTCGCAATTTTCCATCGATTCGACTCGCAAGTTCACGATCGTCACGCAGTTTATGACCGACGATAACACTGCGACTGGAACCCTTGTGGAGATCCGACGCTTGTTCAAACAGGACGATCGTGTTGTTCCCATGCCTAACAGTTTGTGGTCTGGATTGAAGAACGTTAACTCTATCTCCGACTCCATGTGTGATACATCCAAAAAGTTATTTGGTGATGAGAACGACCACGCTGCTAAGGGAGGACTTGCCCGTATGGGTAAGCAAATGGCCAATGGAATGACGCTCGCCATGAGTCTCTGGTCGGATCGTGCTGCCTACTGCCTCTGGCTCGATAGCAGCTACCCTGCTGAAGCCGACTCATCGAAGCCTGGAGTGAAGCGTGGCTCGTGTCCAACGTCGGGTGGTCGTCCGGCTGATGTGGAGGCTCAGCATCCGGATGCTACCGTTAAGTTCATGAACATCCGTGTGGGAGATATTGGATCCACTTACTAACGAGCTGCGAGCTGACGGATATGAAAACTTCACCATGCTGAACGTATGGAATGGTACTTCCTGCACTGAAATGAGCTTTTTGTCGTGTTAAGAGTCTACGACATCGGTCGTTAGTTTAGAACTAAAAGACGTCAATGAAGTGCCTCATTGAAAACGAAATGACTTTGTCTTGTTGTCCAATAACGAATAAAAGGCCGTGACAGAGATGATCATGTCAATGAAGCGTTCACTCGTAGTACCAGGCTTAACAATGTACTCCCACCGTACTTTCAAGCCGAATTCAACATCGCCAGTAAGAAGCCTATCATTATTTGTTGGTTAGGCACCTCAGATCTGCGACCACAAACTGAACTTGCTTGGTATCCATAGTGGTGACAGACGCTCAGCATTTTCGATCCATCATAATAAAGAGAAAACTCAGCTACGTGATGTGGTGGGCTAATCTTTTCTCTTTAATTTGTTTAACAGTGCTAGCTGAGCAGTGTCAATTTCTTACCCCCTATGAATCAGCGTGACAGGAACTTGAACGATCTCCAGTGGATTGTAGAGATTCTCCACAATTTCCAGGCAAACGAATGGATGTTGTGGTGACAGCGATGAAAGTGTAATTTCGAATCCGATGAGGTTATGCGTGTCGAACACATTTGCCATCATGCAATAGTGTTTTGCCCAGCATAAATTCACACACCAGTAGTGTGCATCATATTTGAGCTCGTGGGAAGTTGTCAAAAGTCAAGGTCCCTATGGCCTTCTATAGCTCAGACGCCGTGGGATTATTTATTGGACCATCATTCTGAGAATCACCGCGGTAGTGACCGTAAGCGCTCTAATGATTGTGCACTCGACATCGTCAGAATGTCGGTAATTGACGTCGAACCAAAAAGTCATGGTTTCGACGATGGTCCCGACAAAGTACTCGTACAGTGAAATAGTTATTACAAGCTGCGACGAAAGACACTTTTATCGCACCTTCCGAGCTCCGTCTTGCCATTTACGCTGACTCGTCAATAGATTGAACTGCTCCAGTTCGTAAGTTGGTTTGTTTCCTATAGTTTCTACCGTACGTGAATCAAACGACATGACGTCGTCTCCTGCTTCTCTTCGACGACCGCGGTTTGTTTCCTATAGTTTCTACCGTACGTGAATCAAACGACATGACGTCGTCTCCTGCTTCTCGCCTCACTCTTGAATACAAATATGAGTTATTCATCTGGCACCGCAGTTTACCAGCATATTTGCTATTAATAGGTATCGCGTGTGTCTTCTCGTCCAACGGAGCAGCAGGAATAAGCTTTGGGACCATTTAACTTCGGATCACTTTAACATCGCTGGTTGTCACCTCATAACGTATCAAAAGACTAAGAAGTATCCTCCATTCATCCTATTCAGTGTGCGTGAAGTGTCGGGGCGGCGTCAGAGCAGTGAAGAAGGCTACGCAAGCGCAGGTTACGACGCAAGTCAAGTCTCACGATGATGACATTCAATTTAGCTGAGGAATATCCGCGTTTTTTTACCAATAATATCGAACTGATAGGCCGGAACTCCGTAGAAGGCGTGATTTTCAGCCAATGATACTCGTTAACTTAAAAAAATATTGCGTTGGCTAGTCTTCAGCAAGAGCTGCACAGCCGCTTCGCATTTCTGCTACTGGAGACTCCAGCGTTTGTATTGGGTCAGTTTTAATACTACACCGGTATAAAATACCTGCCTTCATCCGTCCGCGGCAATTGTTTCACTCGTTCACTTTCAATTATCCTGACATCATCGAGTTTTCGCGCCGAACGTCACCCCCTAACCCTACGTTGGCATACAAACCCCAAGTCATTATCTCGATGACATCAACGGTGCTCGTTCCAAGTACGTCAGCCACCACATTACAAAGCCAAAGCGAAGGCGGTGAGGTCGGAGGTTGGAGGCCATTCACAGATTTCCAGCTTCCCGCACACTCCCGTCTTCTGATCGCCGAAAGAGCTTTTGGAGTAGACAACCATGATGTCGCTAACGCAGTTCAAGAAGGAGGCCAACTGGTTCATGGTCTACTATATGTCGGTGGTGCACGTGGGCGCGCTCGAAGGTCTGCGTCGTGTTTTCCAGTGCAAGTGGGAGACGTTTCCGCTCTTCGTGATCATCTACTACTTCACGGGTCTAGGCATTACTATGGGCGCACACCGACTGTGGGCCCACCGCAGTTACAAGGCGAACGGCGCATTGCGCTTCCTCCTTATGCTCTGTAACTGTATGGCCAATCAAGGCACCATCTTCCACTGGTGTCGCGACCACCGTGTGCATCACAAGTACTCGGACACAGTGGCTGACCCGCACGACTCTGGCCGCGGCTTCTTCTTCGCTCACATGGGCTGGCTGCTTGTTAAGAAAGACCCGAAAGTGCTCGAGGCCGGTACTAAGCTCAACTACGATGACCTCTGGGCCGACTGGACGGTGGTCATTCAGGAGAAGTTTAACCCGTGGGGGCAACTATTTATGTGCTTTGTCTTCCCCACTATCGTCGGCGTGCAGCTTGTGGGTGAGGAATGGAAGAACGCGCTCTTCATCCTCGGCTTCCTGCGTTACACCATGGTGCTCCACTCGACGTGGCTCGTCAACAGCGCCGCACACTTCTACGGCTACCAGCATTACGACAACATTCCGCCGCGCGAGAACTGGTTCGTCTCCGTCGGGGCCCTCGGCGAAGGCTGGCACAACTGGCACCACAAGTTCCCGTACGATTACGCCACAAGCGAGTTCGGTATCACGGCGCAGTTCAACCCCACGAAGCTCACCATCGACGTTATGGCGATGCTCGGTCTCGTGTCGGACCGCAAGCGTGCTACGGAGATCTGGGGAAAGATCAAAGAATCCAAGGACAAGGGATCCAGTTTCTCGGACCCTAATGGAGACGACCCTACCCAGGCCTTATCTGAGCTCAAGGCCAAGGCTAATTAATTGCACTTCAAGTTAGTATGCTTTCGGAGGTCCTGAGCAGCAGGATGAAGAATCTAAACACTAACAAGCTTTACCTTATTGATGATAAAATGTCCACCAGAGTTTTTTTCATCCGAGTAGGAATATTTCAGAATTACTACCATGTTATGCTAAAAAATAAAAAAGAAAAGTAGCTAATTTTAGGTATGCGAGCAAGAAGACTACAGTCTGGTCGACGCTAATTTCCTTTGTCGCTTCCTAACGAAAGCGAATCAGCTGAGCTTGAGATCCACATAATGCAGGAAAAGCTTGAGTGTGTGAGTGAAAATGGACCTCAGGACGAAGGTGAAGCTCCAAATGTGATGAATTCAAAGCCTCTTGACAAAATTGAGGCTTTTGCTCTACAACTCATGGAAGAGTTTCTTACGCAGCGTAAGTTGGTGGACACTTTAGCCATGTTACAAGCAGAGCTCCAACGGAAAGGAATTCCTCGACCTGATGATCATCTCTGGTTTGAAATGCACAATAGCTGTCGAGCTGCTTTAGCTTTAAGAGGAGGATCAAGCGGTAGCAGTACGTTAGAAAAACTTCTTACCTTTTGTATATCTCCAAAAGCAGTTCGAGCGTTGGCGTTGGATGTTATCGCTCCATCCGTCACTTTGTGTCTTGCATCTCCACAGCTTAACAGCATCTCCAAGCTGAAACAGAAATCATTCTCTCTCCGACAAGCTCAGAATCAAATGCTTTCGCCTGTAATTCGACCGAGTCAAAGATACAAACAACAGTCAACAGCTTCATCTACACCAACAGTAGGGACATCACATCGTCTTAAAACGAGTACAGCCGTCTCCGCTAATTTAGATCCAAATGACCCTCGCTCAAGACCGTCATCGTCGATAAACCCAGCTCTTGGTCCTATTGAACCAATGCAGTCTTCGTCATCTACGAAGAAGCACAAGCTCAAGAAGAAACGTTCTCAGGGTGCAGATCATCGACATCTTCCTCATCCTACCAGGACGGAGAGCTCCATGCTTATGGCTTTAAATGAACAGATCAAGCGTGACTTATTCAATGGACGTCTTCTCGCTCGAGAACTCCGTATTCTTCGTACAGAAAGCGTCAGGAATGACTCTCTACGTCGAGGAAGTGCATCACTGGAAGCAGCTTTAGCACGTCATGATCCGTACGCTAAGGAGCTCGTACGAGAACGCTACGGCTTTATCCATCGAGTGGATTGTGCTCTATGCACAGTCGCGTATCTACCGGTGAATTTGCCTCATCAAGTGTCTTTCAAGTGTATCATGGACTTACACGACATGTGGGGGTTTACTCCACCTCAACGAGAACTTGCGGCTCGATATCGTCCGCCACTTTGCTACGATGCTGTAAGTGTCTGTCGGATGTGCGGCCCCATTTTGTTCCAGCACACGACTGCAATGCCGAATGATCAGCTCAGTCCAACTATCCAACGAGCAGTCTCTCTCAGTGTTCTCTCAACCTCGAAAGTATCTCCACGAACGAAAGCTCAAGCTCTTGTAGCAAATACGGACACTACCGAGCGGCAGGTGTTTTGTTCCGACCCTTACGCTTTACCACCATTATTTGGAGACGATGTGATTGACGACGGAGAAAATTTTATAGGAGATGAAGTAATGAACGAGATTCGAGGAAATGGCGTCGGGACGGTGCAGGAATTCGGAGCCAAAGCCATTGTGTATTCCCAGCAACAGACGAACACTGTGGCTTTCATGAGCTCTAAGGAATGGGAAATTATTAACCCATCACGTAGCAGCATTCGACAGGCAATGGAGAACACAGTGAAATGAACTTCTATGGGTAAAAGTACGAAATAAACGAATAAATGGATGGAAACCAAAGCATTGCATTGACATTAAGCTTTTCCATGTACAGAGCTGTACACAGGTCTGATTAACGACAAGCTAGGCCTATTGGACTGCCATGAGATCAGACGCTTAAGCGCTGTCCTCGCCCTGGAACTGGTACGTCACGTGGCACTTGCCGCAGTAGTGACGGTCGAAGTGGGTAGCCATGAACACACCGGCACCGCACTGGGGCGACGGGCACTCCTTCTTGAGGCGCTGGATCTTTCCATTGTCGTCCACCTTGTAGTACTTAAGCACAGCGAGTTTGACCTTGCGGTGCTTGTGTTTGATCTTCTTAGGCTTCGTGTACACTTTTTTTTTACGCTTCTTGCCACCACCACGCAGACGCAGCACCAGGTGGAGCGTGCTCTCCTTCTGGATGTTGTAGTCCGAAAGAGTGCGGCCGTCCTCCAGCTGCTTGCCAGCGAAGATCAGACGCTGCTGGTCAGGGGGGATTCCTACAAACAATTATCATAATTAGAAATCCAAAATGCTACTTCAGAAAGTTAGAAATCACTCGATAGAAACGTACCCTCCTTGTCCTGAATTTTCTGCTTGACATTGTCAATGCTGTCCGAAGGCTCCACGTCAAGCGTGATGGTTTTGCCCGTGAGGGTCTTGACGAAAATCTGCATTTTCTGTAGAGTCAAAGTGTTTGTTAGTCCCACAAATCTGGGAAATGCCCAGCCACGTCAGGTAAAAGCCTCTCAAAAGTCTAAAAGAGAAATTCCAAAGCAGAAAAAGGTCTTCAAACCTCTACCCCATCGCACCATAAGAGAACAAAGAACAAGACCCTTGTCCCAATTCTCCGTCCCCCGTTCCCCGTAATGTTTCCAGAGTAAAAGTTTACGTTCCTTCTCCTTCCTTAAGTCTTCCCTTCTCGTCCTCGAGCAACTCTTGAACCCGACGCGGCTTGGGCAAGGAATCATACAGTCATACATATACCTACGGATCAGGAGTCAATGAGAGGCCATGAAGTGACACCCATCAACTCCCAATCCGATCCTTGATACACGCTGGACGCGGATGATTTCTTGCAAGTGACGGCTTCTTGACCCACCCTGAGGCTTCGCAGGTCAGCACGTCACTTGACCGAAAGCGCGGGCGTGAAGGGCATCGAGGATCGGGATCCGCAGGTCGTGGAGCATTCATCGAAACGAGGGCAACATACCGTCAGGTGGTTTCCAAATCCAAACTGTCGACCCAATTGGCTGCCAGTCGGCGGCAAAGACGGCTCGCAACCACTGATTTTATTATCCGACGACGACCTTTGGTTGGTGGAAAAGAGGTGTGTGTTTATTGGATGAAATACAAACTCAGTTGGTGTGCAGTTTGTGTAATCATGTTGACTACGTACGATATTTACGGTACCGGTAAGACCCTTCTCATTTTCCCAAAAAGAATAGAAAAGCGGATACTTACGCAATATCTTAGCGGCCACAGGAGAGTCGTTACCAAAGGGACAAAAGAGATGTGGAAGCTGCACACTCCGTCGCAGCAGAGCGCGCTTTTCACTAAACGCTAAAGTCATACCAATCACTTTGTCTTCTCTTCGTCGTGGACTTTCCACCTCAAAACTATATTTCCAAATGAAGCGACACGAACCTTAGAGTGTAGCAGCAATACTGAAAGCTGATTACTGTTTAGTAATGCGGTAGCTGAATCTTGAAAGAGCCTATTAATAAGTGATAGCACACGAGCAAAAGCTCGGCGTAGGGACAAAACTATTTATCTATTTATTTATTTCGTTGATGTTCAATTTAAACATTTCTTCAGTTGTGAATGAACAATTTAGCACAAGATCATGAACTTGGACTTCACTTGTATCTGCGGTAGATAACTGCTTCCGCTGGGAGAAGTGAAAATCCACTGGGAGACGAGCAGTTGGAAGCTGCTCGAGCATCACTAGGAGGTTCCGACTGAGGCTCTGATAACACGTTGGACTCTTGTGAGATGGGAGGCTGGGGGACCGTCACGGCTGATTTGGCTCCAAAGCTACTGCGTGAGATAGCGCTGGCCATACTACGACTGCTATTGGTGTGGAGCAGGTAATTTTGCAGTAAACGTTGATAGTAATCATCATCCAGTGCTGGAGCTGTTTCTTTGGGGATTTTGGCCAAGGTTGACTGCTTCGGCAACCAGAAGCTGCTATTCTGATTCTGGAACACCCTCGATGCCCGACGTTCCATTGACGCTTGACCTTGTACCGCCGTCGTAGGTGCAGTAACTCGTTGGTAGAAACTCTGGTTATGAGTGAGTAAACTGTTCCCAGAAGGATAACGTCCGAGCTGTAGAGAGCCAAATTGGTTCGTAGAAGTTGACGCCAAGTCTGTGGACGTGTACGACCGAAGTGAAGTTCCTGCGTTGGACGAAGACATTCCAGAGACGGCAGAAGTGCCTTCACGATGCATCTGATAGTGCTCCAGTACTTCCAATAGAGAGCTCGAGTCCGCTTTATTCTCGTCACGCTCGTCACTTTCTTGAGCTGTAACTTGATGTTGTACGAACGCTCGTTTCTTCGGACGAGCATTGAGACTCAATCGATGCTGCTGATATTTCTCTGACTCACGTGATGATAAGACCGAGATGGAAGACATTTCTGCAGCTGCAAGAAGTCGTTCAGTACGATCGGAAACAGCAGCAACTGGTGGATTTTGCTGTGTAATAGATCCGTCAGTAATTGAAGACGCGGTGAGCGTCGGACGGGAGAACGTAGGCGCACGCTTCCGTTTTTTAGCCAGTCGTTTAATCAGTCGAGCATTAATGGAAACTCCTGATGGGATCACTGCACACACACAAGCGAGACAGAAAGTCTCTGTACACGGTCCCGACGTTAACCCTGCAGCATTTCCTCCGTGATAATGGGCACAAAAGATAGGTTTTGTGACGCGGCATGTACGACAGCAGGGTTTCCAGCAGCCTCGACAAGTACGTGGAGAATCCCAGAAGAACAGAGCACGAGCACAGACGCCACACTTTTGTCTTGAGTTTGAGTGCTGTGCGTTATTCTGGTTCTGGTTAACAAGTAGTCGAGATAAATTCTTCGTTTGGCCACTTTGTACTGTGTTGGCCATGGATGTAAGCCATTCAGCAATACAGTTGTCTCCTAGGAGCGGTGGTAAGCGTCCACCTGGGTTGAACGAACCATGCGCGAACATGGCTACACGATCCTCCCCCACTCTCTTGAAGACGATGGCGAGCGAGATGAATCCACGTACAAAGTTCCCAGCACCAGATCCAGCTGAACTGGAACTTCGAGTGCGTTCTGAATGCGTTCGCGAGGTCGGCGGCCACGTCGCGTTCGTCTGTGCGTAAGGATCAAAAGTCGTCACTTGAGACGAGAGATCGTCCGCCAATGGGTCAATGGAGTGCAGCACTACGTAGCCCATGTCCTCGCCTAAATCGTTCTTGAGTACGTCCATCTTCTTAAAGCAAAGGAAGTCTCGGTGTCTGCAGAAGCCAAGACCCGGCATTTTAAACGCCATCCACATGATGCCTGAGAAGCGGAAGGGCTGCGTCTCGCTGCTGCTTTTGTCCACCTGCAATACTTTACAGTCCAGCGAGCGCGGACTCAGCAGCATCTGCAGCACCTTCGCAGTGCGTGTCGAGTCAGCATACAGGCCGTTCATTACGTCCCCCAGTGAGCCATGCAGCGTGCCAATAGCTTGTACAGTGGACGTACGCTCTTGCCGCGTCTTGAGCCGATACACGCGGATATCGCCACTTTCGCGCAAAAGTTTCCACTGCCGCGTCTCGTTTTGCGTCCTGGGAAGTTCGGGGCCTGAGACGATTTGCGCCGAGCGACTGAGTCGCGAGCGGGAGCGGCGTTCACGCTCCTGACGCTGCTGGAAGATCTTCAGCGTCTCGTTTAGCCGCTTGTCGCTTTGCTGGTGGTAGCGACGCAGCCGCGCGGCCGTCACGTCGTTAAGCGAGCGTCGCGGAGGTCCCAGTTGCCGCATCTCTGAGGAAGGTTCGTCGTCCATTACCATTGTGGAGACTGAGACGATCCCGTTACTAATAGGAGGACGGCAGACGTCCACCATCTTATTTGACTTTTGACCTGAGGAATGCGCACTTCAGAGCAAATTGGATTGTGATGGTGTCCGCTCCAAGATTGGGAACATAAAGTCGGTTTTTGTGAGTATCGCAATAATTGGAGCAATAGCATCCAAGTTTTGCTTCAGCTCGAGAACTGGGCGTATCGGATCTTACATACGGTACTATAATACAGCGGCGGAAGAGAAGCGTCTTATTCAGAAGGATGACTTAAACGCTGAGATTAATTAACTGATACTGTAGGACTTGATGCTTACTGCAGGCTGCTTACAAATTGGTACACGACTCATCTTGGTGCTGGGAATATTTGGTGGGGAGGTATCTATTGTACCCATCTGAGAGGCACCCGCGCCACTGGATTGCAGGATTGCTGTGGGAAACAGCGAGAATGCTGATTGAGACTCTGCCGTACATACATGTACATGTAAACACTTGCCGGCTTTTCAACTTCAGTTCGTCCACACGTTCGTTTGACAAAATCTGTTCTGGAACTTTGGATTTGCATTAATACTACGTACGGTGGTCGATGCAGTTTGCTACGCTCCGGCCCTGCATGACAATCCATCGGCGCTTCATAACGGATCGCCAGCATTTCGGCAATCGTCTAATTCTCCTACATATCTTCCCACCATCTTTTATGTCATGAGCTTCGTTTTTGATCCGATGCCTCTGCCACACAGTTTAAAACGCAGCTTGCTTTGGGTAATTTGGGTGCCATGGAGGGCACCACTGCCTCCGCGGCAGAGCGCTCCGAAAAGCCCCGAGTGCGTAGGCTGATTTGCTCGGGTGAGGAGGTGCACGATTCCGAGTCAGTTGGGACGTTTCGATGCTGCCGTTACAGTGTAATTTACACTGCACTGAACGACCCTCTTCAACATCGGCGTTGTAGCGTAGCCTTCTTTAAAGTAAGCGTCAACAGTAGACCTCAACTGTACCAAATTCTCGATGCACAATAAGCGGGCTCTTCATACACAAGTTTTCTTGCCTGCGCAGTAGGCGCGCGTGAACACCTCGATGACCCAAATAGTCATTACGCTCTCAACTGAAATTAAGCTAAATTTTAACTTCTACATGTAGATAAGCTGAAGTTTACTACGTTAAATTGCAGCTAAAAATGTCATACCCACTCACTTCAGATTCAGACACAACTCAGTTATACTACATCTCGGCCCCTGAACATTATGACAGTCCCAGCTCGACTGGATTGACCAAAAAGCATTCAGCAACGACGCAGCAACTTGTTTTATCTCCAATATCGAGTCTAAAAGATCCACAAGAAGCGCTTGCGTGGGAGCTGCTCTTTGAGTGCAATTTTGCGCTCCTCCAGCGCTGCGATCTCTTCGTCAGCCTCGTCAATATCGCGTCCAGTGTACTTGGACTTCTCAAGCGCCGCCTGTTGCTCTCGGATCTCATCAATCTGCAGTTGCAGCTCCTTAGGCGAATCCAGAGATTTCTTGCTCATCCGTGCTGCATTGCCCCACGTCACGCGTGGAGCAGGCGGCCAAGCCTCTTGAGTCGTAGGCGCCACTGTCTTCACCTCCGTCTCCTCTCCTTCCTCCACAAAAGTGATGTTTACCACACGATCACTCTCCGGCTGTGACGACAGCTTGAGCGCCAACTTCTCAATCTCCTCCTGACTGGCCGAGCCTAAAACTTGAAGCTTCACCTTCTGACTCGACTGCAGCTCCACCAGCACCGTCACCGCTACAAAAACAGCAAAAAACGCGTCAGCTGAAGCTTTTCCTCCCCTAAAAACGCCTAAAAACTAGTATTTCCAGCTTCGTACTCTCGTTAATCAGGTCGTCCGTCGTCCCCAGCGGCCCAATATCCTCACGACTTGCCAGCTCCAATAACGACTCGTTCAGTGGGTAATGCCCGTTAATGGCGTCGATGAGGTCCGGGTATCGGTCATTAAAGTGGCTGTAAAACTCGTCGTCCTAGTGGGTAATGCCCGTTAATGGCGTCGATGAGGTCCGGGTATCGGTCGTTAAAGTGGCTGTAGAACTCGTCGTCTGACTTGAGGTTGTACACGAACACGGCACCCACCACCCCAGGGACGCCAAGCATGAGACCCGTCGTGTACCAGAAGTAACGTGCAAAAGGAGGACCCTTCGGCTTGGTTGCCGCAGCGGAAGACGCGAAGCGGACGCCACTCAAGCGCAGCATTGACCGGAACATCTTTTTTAAATTTATGTCCACAGAAAATCCGGATAATTTCTCATCCTAAAAAGTAAAGCTGATGGTTGGGCTAAATGCTGTGCAAAACAACAATATTTATTGCATTATCCTGGTTTTTAATCTACCAATATTTATTGGAATATCCGGATTTTTGATCTATCTGGCAGTTTATTTTGTCTATGGCAATGGAGGATGTGCAAGTGTCGTACGCTTCGGGCGCGTACGCGACTGGACTGTTGATTCTGGTGGCGGGCGTGGTGCTACCGATGGTTTACATGGTGCTGCAGAACAAGAAGGCGTTTAAGGCTGTGCGTGCGTGGTGCTACCGATGGTTTACATGGTGCTGCAGAACAAGAAGGCGTTTAAGGCTGTGCGACGAGACTAGGAGGTGCAGAAGGCACAAAGAACGAGGAAGTACACAAGATCGTGAATTTGACGCGGAAGCAGCACTCAATGAAGAAATAGAAGATCGTGTTCACAAGAAGAGAAAAAGAGCTGCAATTTGCACGAATCACGGTGTGATTCCGGCGAGAAATGGCAGTGAAATAGTGATTCTTTTCATTTTTATTCTTGTGATACATTTGACTGTGTCGTAGGTCCGACTACAGTCACCTTGCTGGTCGTTGTGCGAATTTCTCGTGTCGAATTCGTTCCAGGTTTTGCTGCTGTTGTAGCTCGGCCTTGACGTTCTGGTACCTCTGCAACAATCTGGGGAGATAAAGTGAGAGGAATAATATGCTAAGCGAAGCAACGAGAGCGGAGACGTACCGTTCGAGGTCGACTTGGCGCTGCTTCTTCTGCTCTTCGCGACCGGATTGAATCCGCTTCTGCAGTGCGTCCAGGTCTTGTTTCTGCCGTTGTTTGAAGGTGACTTCGCGCTGGAACATCTCTTGCTGCTTGAGGTTGCGCCACTTTTCGAGTTCCCAAGCCTCCAACGCGTCCGACTTGAGCTTGATTTTGTGTGCTTCACCATAGCTGCGTCAACAACAAAGTAAGGTGAGTTACGGGATTAAACGAGCTTTAGCAAGCTGGAGAAAGTGGCGTACTCTTTCTGCCGAGCAAGATGCTCTTCAATGCGTCGCAGATTCAGTAAATCCTTCGAGAACTTTGGCTTCTGGTGTTTCTCCAGCATCTTCTGCTGGAATTCAAGCAGCTCCGATTTGTGTTTCTCACGCATATTCACTACGAGCTCCTCGACGTTGCGCTCGTATTCGTCCATTTTGCGGTCCCAGATCTGGTTGAATTGCTGGAACTCCAGCATATGAGCCTCTTCCACTCCAAGACGTTCAGCAATCTGTCGAGACCTCATCGCCTCTCTCCGCCGGTTTTCCTCATGCACCTTGAGCTCTTCAAGGCGGTTCTTGGCAATCTCTGCCTCTACGTATTTTCCCTGTCTCTCGCAGTTCTTGCGATGCTCCTCTAGAATCAGCAAAAAGTCATTTACTGCAGA
>JAIKVB010000269.1:17761-32968 GCA_024679045.1 Phytophthora brassicae | reverse complement strand
CTCCAGGTGTACTGCCACTGTACGTTGCGAGGGGACCCACCTCTCCCCGCACGCGAACGCTCCTTCACGCTTGCGCCGCTCCCACTCGACTGTAGTTCTCTATCCGTCATATCCATGCTCTTCATTCGTATAGTACTGCTGTCCAGGTGGCATGCCACTGTACGTAGCGAGCTATCCACCTCCTATCGCACGCGAACGCCTTTCACGCATGCGCCGCTCCCGTCATAATAATGCTCGTCACTCGCAAAGTACCCAGGTGTACTGCCACTGTACGTTGCGAGGGGACCCACCTCTCCCCGCACGCGAACGCTCCTTCACGCTTGCGCCGCTCCCACTCGACTGCAGTTCTCTATCCGTCATATCCATGCTCTTCATTCGTATAGTACTGCTGCCCAGGTGTAATGCCACTGTACGTAGCGAGCTATCCACCTCCTATCGCACGCGAACGTCTTTCACGCATGCGCCGCTCTCATCATAATGATGCTCTTTACTCGCATAGTTCTGCTGCTCTCCAGGTGTACTGCCACTGTACGTTGCGAGCTATCCACCCCCTATCGCACGCGAACGCCTTTCACGCATGCGCCGCTCCCGTCATAATAATGCTCGTCACTCGCAAAGTACTGCCTGCTCTCAAGATGTACTGCCACTGTACGTTGCGTGGGGACCAACCTCCCTTCGCACGCGAATGCCTTTCATGCATGCGCCGCTCCCATTCGACTGCAGCTCTCTGACCGTCATAATGATGCTCTTTACTCGCATAGTACTGCTGATCGCCAGGTGTACTGCCACTGTACGTTGCGAGGGGACCAACCTCCCCCCGTACGCGAACGCCCCTTCACGGTTGCGCCGCTCCCACTTGACTGTAGCTCTCTAACCGTCATAATAATGCTCGTCACTCGCAAAGTACTACCTGCTCTCAAGATGTACTGCCACTGTACGTTGCGTGGGGACCCACCTCCTCCCGCACGCGAACGCCCTTCAATGAACGAGGACTAGACACAATATACGTGGCTGTAAATCGTTGTGAGAACAGTCCTCGTCAGCGCCAGCATTGAATTGTTGCGTAGTGGTTAGCTATGCGGTGATAGTCGTCTGGGTCGATTATTCAAGATATCTACCGTAGACGTTCGGTGGTCACGCAATCAAACACTACTATTAGTCCCACCTTTCATTCGAAAATTTTGAATACAAAACCGAACATGTTTGGTCCACTGGTCTACAATTCCCTCCTCGAGAGATCCCAAAAGCTAAAAGCCGACGCAACACGAAAGCAGACACTCCGCTACCGACACAGCACCACGACTACATCATTCCGGTCAGTTAGGTGATTACACTACTTTGAATACGTACGTGTGTGTGTCTTGCATCCGATGGATCTGACACCAACTAACTTGCTGAAGACGCAGACGTCATGGAGCGCTCTAAATGAAACAATGGCAGTTTATGCAGTGTGTCATGCTGAGTGTACTAAGGCCAGGGCGTGTACAGCTTGCGGAGCCTACTTACATCATTTTTGCTCGCATGATGTCTGGGCGCTGCTCGGTATACGGGGATCGGATGGCCACATAGTGAAGGAATTTGGCGATGCCTCCTATGCAGCAAGGACTGTTACGAGCGGGTATCTTTAACGGCGGGAATCGAGAGCACAATGACATTACCGGTATCGGCGTTTACACAACTGAGAGGTAGCGATAGTGCAGTTTTTCTAACGACTGATCGGATAGTATCCTCGAGACCGCAGTACACGGCTGAGGTGCCTCCAGCATCAGATACACCGCAATCAGGGGTCAAACCTAAGAAATCAACGGCAAATGCTCAAACTAGCATCGACTCAAAATCATCCGCAAAGAAACAACAGGCCAAGCCGAAGTTTGCGTCCAAAAAGATCAAGTCAAAGTCACAGTCAAAGTCACAGTCAAAGTCACAGAACGGAAATCAATCGACTCCGTCTCAAAAATCACGGGCAAAGCCAAAACCTAAGAAATCCACTGCAAACGCCGATGCACTGCGGAGTGAGGTTTCCCGTCGATTACAATTTACTGCCAGCAATATGATCAACGCAAGAGTTGCATTTACACCAGCACAAGAAGAATGGATGAATCTTTTGGTGCTGCATTTCTTGTTGGTGTCGTGACGCAATTTAGTAGTCTACTGCTTGAGAGTTTACGAACATTTGGGTTATACTGAAGAGAAACCGTACGTTCGTCGAGTAAGTACTTCCCTCGCTTTACAATGATCCATTCGAGTGATCAAAAGGCGAGAGGCGAAATGAAACAGGGTGTTTGTATATCTAAGCATATCGTGGCAGCTAGCTGGGTGGATGGATCGATAGTAAAAATATCGAACGCAGACGATTCGGGTACGTCTACCGTCTATCGACTTATAAAGCAGGACCGTGTGCTATTCAAAGCCCCCAAATGCGTTAGTGAGTACAACTCAGCAATGCAGGGAGTTGATCGGCATGATCAACTACGCGGTCGCTTTTCTCTAGCTGACGGACATTCTTTAAAAAAATGGCACAAGAAAGTGGCGTTGGCTATGATAGACATCGCTCGATGTAATACATATATATGTCATACTTTGGTTTCCAACCCAGGGCTAAGTGAAGAGGAAGACTTGCTAGGAGGCGGTGGGAGCGGGTTTGCTACTGGTGGCCGCGACAAACACCGAACCTTTGTTGCTGCATTGGTGCGAGAGATGTTCGACGGCTCATGGAAAGACGAACCTGATAATAGCGACGGGATGTTGTATACAGAAACAAATTCCAGTCCCGCACGCCCAGTTTCTACGAATATTACGAGAGAGTTCGGTGGGGCCTCAACAAGTGTAAAAACTGTGCCTTTTTGCGTTGCGAAGGAGTCATGGCTAGCACTAAAATGACGCAGCCGTGCTATGCGCGAGTGTACAGTGTGTCGGCTTGAAGGGAGAGTGCCGACGCAGGAGACAGATTATTGCGAACAGCACAAGGTGGCACTGTGCAAACGTCTGTACCCGGTTGATGTTACCAAATCTCACCTTTGTCAACATCGAGGGTGGTCTTGGTGGCAGAAATATCACCTGTTCTATTTCCCCAACAACGTATACAGTCCTGAAGGTCGTTTGCTGCGTCGTTCACCGATCTACCAGACCCAAGCTCCATTCCTCAAAATAAAAAAGGAGCAACCGACAAGCACTGTTATTGGAACCGACAGCGTCATACAACGCTGCATAAGGATTGCAGTCACTGGCATTCATACAAATTGCTACTACTTCGAAGAACTACTATTAGTCCCATCTTTGATTCGAAAATTTCGAATACAAAATAGCATGTTTGGTCCACTTGTCCACAATTCCCCTCGAAAGATCCCACAAGCTCAAAGCCGATGGAACGCGAATGCGGATACTTCGGCTACTGACATTTATTCCAGTCAGTTTGGTGTTACTACACTCCTTTGAATACGTACGTGTATTCTCTGGATTTTAATCCATAGTCCTTCCAACGATCGGAATGGGGGTCTGAATACGCAAGTGCATTATACCCTGTTGAATACTGTTAATCGATTACAAGAAACCCTAATAAAAACTTCAATGAATTTATGTCCTTATAAAAGTAGATAATATATCTGACGGTTCACCCATCCTCTGAAGATTAGCATAAAAACCTGTAGGATATGATTACAATTGACATTCTATCTTTACCTGTGGGAACTAATCAGGTAGGTCCTATCGGGCAACATCTTGGATATTATCTGTCTTCGAGTAACATTATGGATACATTTAGTTTATATAGATTTTAAGCATCCGGGCTCAAGGGGTTAATAAAGGTGAATAAACGCATTTACGTTTGTCGGTGCATATCGCACAGCCTAACTGTTTCTGCTAACCCGGCTTAGGGGTGAAGTAGGAAAGATACTCGAGTGTCAGCTTCTCGGTCAAGAAAAACGGTTAATCGATACAAGAACTCTGGTAATGCTTTAGTTAATTTATGTTTTTACAAAATGGATAATAGTCACTTATCCACTGAAGATTAGCATTAAAAAACATGTAGGATATGATTGCAGCTGACATTCTATTTGTACCTGTGGAAACGTGACCTTCAAGGAAGGATCGATTCTCCATTCGTCCATGTCACCTGGTTCAGCATTGACAACAAGACCGGTATGCCGATAGGAAATGTAAGCGGCCTCGACCGCGTCACAAAACGGGTCCCCGCCAACTTTTAAGAAACGCAAACGGCTGTGATTGCGTCGGCCGTTTTCTATGTTGAAACTATTTGACCCCGCACTCCATCTTCTCCAGCCAAGACACCCCTTGTCGCTCAACCTCTTGAGTCAAAGCATGCCGCTGCAAGCGTCGTAAAGAATACTCTAAAGAGAGCCATTATCGACAACGCGGCAAACCAACCCACGAAAAGAAAAAGTGCTGCTCAAAAGTAAGCACGAATAGCAAGCCATTTCAAACTAGAAAAAAGAGTTGCCCGAAAAACGGCCCACAATAGCTGATCAAATACGACCCCAACACGTTCTTTGTGGTTTTTAACTCCCTCGCTTATCAAGCTGTATGAGCCTGCGTTGTTGCGTTGCTGTGACCCACAACACTAGACTATAATCCAAACTCATACTTGTGTATTACAACAACAAAAGACTTGCCACCGGTTACACGAGGGTAAAATCCAGAGCTGTTCCGTGCGAAGTCGCGGCTTTGTAGTAAATGGTATTTATAAAATATGACTTATTATCTGTAGACTTTCGCTCTCGTGTGCTCCATGCAGCACAATCTAACTACTTCACCACCAGGGCTCACGCACTTGCGCAGATCATACTGGAAAACCCAAGACGATAATGGAGCCGATTTCGCCGACGTTGTAGTGCTACGCGCACGATAACGTACGAGCGCCTCGAGCGTACAATAATCGCGTAGTTGTAGTACCGTGGCTAGGTATAGGAGGAAGCGGAAGTAGCGTGGTCTGGCACCAAATCGCGCATTTCCCGCACGGTCCTGGCAGCAGGTACCGCCTTCACAGAGTCATTGGACGCGCACACGTGCGCATCTCTAGCACTAATGGAAAAGACACACTCGTGCTGTCGTAGAGCAACACATGGATACAGGTAGCAGCGCAAGATGCTTCCACCAACGTGATTCTGACAGCGAATAACGTCTACCTGGTTCAGGTCGCGAATCGCGTAGAACTGCACGGCCCTAGCAACAGGTTCCACCTGTGCGTTAGTCTTCCAGCTCGCGTACGTAGGCCAAAATTTGAGCATCTCCCAAGTCTTTGGATCCGACACTCGTAGTCCTAGTGCTGTCCGCTGGGTGCGAGTACCAGCGGCAGCTGCGTGATTCTGGCAGCATAACACGAGTTACGGCTTCGTCCAGCTCACGTAATACGTAACGTGCACGTAATGTGGCGTGCGTCATGACAGCGTATCATGCAAGCCTCGTGGCGATCGCAAGAGCATGGTGTCACTTACCGGTGAGTCGTGCAGTGGAGGGGAGGGACCACCCGAAAAAATGGAGCATGTCGAACACGGTAGTCACGTCGACCACCGTAGCAACGCTTTCGTTGCGTTCATTCTTTCGACTAACGCAACACATGCGCTTTACCGAGCGCGGTTGGCAGGATTTAGAATAGCGACATCTTTGTTTCAACTTGAGCGGCTTCCATCAAATCGGGAAATGAGTTTTGGTTTGCGCCGCGCACTCGCGTGCATATCATCGGGGTAGGTGGCCAATTCAGTAAACTAAGCGCTCATTGGTCGTTTAGCATTTGGACCAATCGTACGAACTTGTTTTGGCTATTATCTGGTCTAATTGGTGGAATGATCGGAGCGAACCCGAACGGTAAAAACATGGAATCGCTGGCTAGCAGATTTGGCGCGAAGCATTACAAGTACAGTAGTTACCCATCTCCAAAACGAAGAATCTAATTGGATGATGAAGTTCAACATATGTCAACGTCAACCACGAAATATCACCCTCATTTGTGAAGGGCTCTTTTGGTTTTACATGTGGACCAAATATATAGTTTTGAGTATGCTTCATTTTTGGAGACTGTAACACGTGGACCAAATATCTAGTCTTGAGTATGCTTCATGTTTGGTGACTGTAACATCTAGACCAAATATATAGGTCTGAGTATTTATATAATTCGGAATATGGTTCACTTTTAGTGACAGTAATATGTGGACCAAATATATAGTGTTGAGTGCGGTTCACGTTGTGTCCGCTTGTTACAGCAACCCACTTTACACACGAAAAGCCCCAACAAGTGCTGACAATTGAGTATTCAGCACCGCTGACCTTGGGAATGGAGTGTCTACAAACAACCGGTCTTGAGTAAGAACGCGTGCATACTCCTTCAGCATTGAGCGAAACACTTCAACGTACAAAGCATGACGGGTGCAACTCGATATTCCACGCCACTCTGAACGGCAGCAAGTAAAACACACAAAGCAGACGCTGTCGAGATATGGGATCCATCTTCCATACATCTTCTTTTTTTACTGCTACCGGTAGTTTCTAATTCGTAGCTTACACTTCTTATGTAATTCACTGCATGAAAAGCGAAAACACCAACACGACAGCTTTACGTCAGAGGTATCCGTTACGTCGTGAAGTAGAAGTTTGTACTTAAATAACCCAGAGCCACCACTGGCCCCAGTCCTATTCGGAAGAAACAAATACACACTATTATCCTTATTGCAGCCCTTGTATTGCTACAATGCAGAGAGGACGAACTATCTCCGGTAAGCTTACACTCTGGCATTGGTGAACCTCCTAGTTTGGTACTGGTTTCACTGATTGCTGGGTTGTAGAGCATCCGACGGCCGGGTCGAATCCTTTCACACTTCCATTCGAGGAAGAGGTTTTCCGTATACGAGAGAGTGAGAAACAGCGGAAGTAGGAGGTGCGTCAATATATCCCTGTCGATCTATTACAGTTAACAAGAGCGAAATGTTTATGCATTTTAGGAGAAGAACAAGATTTCGCGACTTAAGATCTACGGTAAAACCACAGTTTCGTCCAAGATCGGCATCATCCACCGCTTCCGTTCCAACGACACTGTAAGACTCTAGTATTTCGATCCACCTATTTTCTCCGACTAATACCTTCTATATGGTCTTATGGTCTAGCCTACTGGTGTTTACAACTACTCGGCGTCTCAGTCGCGCAAGACGCGAGGACTTTGTGACTGCAACAACCGCCACCATTTCCAACGACAGACTTTGAGAAAAGGAAAACATGGCCGACTTTATCGCCAAACAGCGCGAGATGTTCCTCGTGCAGATGTCGCATGACACTAAATGCGAGGAGATTCGCAAACGTGAGGAGAAAGCTCAATTGAAAGAAGAAGCTCTGAAGAAGAGCGAGCTTATGCTTGAAGAAGATGCGATGCGCTTCATAATTTCTGAAAATAGAATGACAAGAAAGCACACGAACCAATCAAACGCGCTAAAAAGGAAAGGAAGGCCAAAGCGGACAAAGTGCGGGAGATCTAGAAGCTTAACCAACAGATTCAGATCGTACAGAGCGATGTATCTAAGTTAAGTGAGCAGCTTCAAGACTGTCTGCAGTACAAGGCGTTCCTGGACGAATTAGCCCCACAAGAGTACGAGATCGAGCAGCGCGGTAAGAAGCGTGCTCGTTCAAATGACACGCTTGCAAAAGCGGAAAGACAAGATTTTGCGGGAATGGGAACAGCAAAGGCCAAGGTTCTTGCTGAGATTGAGGAACGCGAGCGTGCTGAGAAAGAACGACCGGAGTCCAAGAATGACAAGAAGAAGACCGAAAATGCCGTGAAGTGAAAGAATCGATCGTGCCACCAATGCCGAACCTTGACAACATGCCACTTACCAGTAGCTGGGAGGAAATACCCATTCATGGGTATTTCCATGTATTTCCAGAATCCACAGCAATGGCTGGATATCTTTATTGCCTCAGAAGATAGTAATCTGTTTCTCACCCCGAACAGTCAGGACACTGAACAAACACTTGAAGAACTAAAAAACTATCGCGAAACGAAGAAGACTGGACTGGAACACGCAAGCTCTTAAGACAAACGTCGATGGACTGCAACAGCAGATTAGTACGGAAGAAGCTAAGGCTAGCCAATTACGCTGAAGATCGCAAGGTGGCACGGGAGAAAATGCACAAGAACGAATGCTAAAGGAGATACCAGATCGAGTGCTGGGAGTGTACAAGCGATGTGGTTTCGAGGCTGAGACCAACTCGTCAACGCTGTATATGCTGCGGATCTGGAAGCTCGACTGGAAAATTTACTGAGCACAATTGAGCAAATGCCCGAGGATTATGTGAAGGAAGCTAAGAAGGAAAAGGACAAAGAACGTCGGGAACGAGTTCGACAGGCACGAATCGCACAGCATCAGCAAGTGTACGAAGAGCGGATGAAGAAATCGATGGAGATGTATACAGGCACCGAAAGAGTTTAAGGGGCAACAAATCATGCGGCGATCGCGACCAGCTCGACACATTAGCATGCGGAGGATGACAACAAGGTGGACCAATGCGACGAGGAAGACCACCATCACTTTATCCGGTAGATAGGAAGGTAAAGTCACTGCGATAATACACATCACCCTCATTGACGACACCAAACATCTTGAGTTTTTCAAGAGTGGGGTCTTTTTAATAGCAGATACCTGGAGAAGATCTGGACGCTCGACGCGACTTTGGAGCCCTGTACAATGATGCTTGTGTACTCATAGTGCTTAACCAAAGCGGATTCTGATACGCCAAGGTCAAGTTCCTTTAAATTTACTCAGGTAAACTACAAAAGATTATGAGATTTGAAGTTTGAATTGTCTAAAACTAAGTGATGCTGCAGATGCCCCTAGTGTTTAGTACAGTGCTTGGTATACCAGTAAGCCTGGTGAACTCTGGTCGACCAAGACACGCTAACTGGTATAGCACGGCAAACATGCCAGATGGAGCAGAATGCTCTTTTGCAACTGTCACGATGACGACCGCACAATTTGCTCATTGTGATCAGATGAGCTAGCCTTGGCGCATTGGTGGCGAAATCTTCAAAGGATTCATTGCCTGTCGGATCGAAGACAAGGTTATTCGCGAAAGCAATCGTGCTTCCTTGCATCGAAATCTTCGTCGCACTGCGCAGTTGTCGTATATCGTCTTCGTGTACGAAAACTTTTTTAACCGCGAGTGTACTGGCGTTGCTGAGGAAATCAGCGCGTCACCAGTTGCGTCTGCACTTCAACGCCAATACACAACCCCGCTTGAGTCCCCAATGCTACTTGGACAATGACATTGCCAATGCCGGATCCAATGTCAAGAAAAATATCGGTAGCTTTCATTTGAGGTAAAACAGATAGCAGTTGTGATACGCCAGATTCGGAGAGTTTACCAGTATGGCGACCAGGAGAACTACCGCACGGATGGATCTGATGTCACGAAACACTGCGAAATATTTCCACGACGTGGCGCTCTACACAATTTGTGTTTGTATCCACTGAGGTTCGTGCTATTTCTCGGCTTGCTTGTTCATCCTGCGCTCTGGTAAAAAGATGCCTCGGAAATCGGTCCAAATGATTCCCATACGTTCGCTTCAGCGTCTTCAAACGAATTTGTAGTTGACGTTGTGTTTTTTTAGTGGCCTTCATTTCCAGCCAAATCCGATTCCCATCAATTTTTCGGACTTTTGCAAGCTGCTGTACCGCTAGTTGGACAAGCAACTGATCTTCTGCATCTGAAAAGTCCGACATTGTTGACGGATGGCGACAAATCAAAAGTGAACCATACTCAACACTATTTATTCGGTCCACATGTTACAGTCACTAAAAGTGAACCATACTCCGAATTATATAAATACTCAGAACTATAAATTTGGTCTAGATGTTGCAGTGTCCACATGTTACAGTCACTAAAAGTGAACCATACTCCGAATTATATAAATACTCAGAACTATATATTTGGTCTAGATGTTGCAGTCACCAAACATAAAGCATACTCAAGACTAGATATTTGGTCCACGTGTTACAGTCTCCAAAAATGCAGCATACTCAAAACTATATATTTGGTCCACATGTAAAACCAAAAGAGCCCTTCACAAATGAGGGTGATATTTCGTGGTTGACGTTGACATATGTTGAACTTCATCATCCTATGGCGGTAATGAAAGGGTTAAACAGAGGACCTGGGACCGGTGATTGTGTTCCGGGCAGATATGACTTTAAAGACATTCGCAAATAAGGTTTGCTTTGAACTTGGACTCTATTGGCTTTAAAGACATTCGCAAATAAGGGTTGCTTTCCCAGAGGTTCTTTGCAAAATAATAACTAATATAAACGGTTAGGGGTAGGTGATACACCTGCTGACACGTGGCCGACGCATAATGTAGGCAGGAGTAGCCAGACAATATCTCGGAGATACACAAATCAAGTTATTCGCATATTTGCAGAGTATCAACTAGCCAGCCGACAATAAACACCTGAAAAGATGAACCTTCAAGACCTTGCACCTGAGAACACAAAGCGTGAGCAAGCGACTGCTGTCAACGTCTATAAAAATATTCTCGTGTCGGAGAGCACCAATGTCGATTTCGTCCGCACAACTCTCGTGGCTGACAACAACGGCTCGGCCATTGTGAAATTGCTCGACCGCTTTGCGATGCATCTCGCGTTTTCACGAGGTCGAGGCGGCGAACTGCGCAAACAAAACACGGTGATGAGCTACTACCGCAACGTCAAGAATTGGCTGTTGGAAGATTTCCCTCAACATCGTAATACCATTGAGCAACGTCTATTGACGTGGTTGTGAATAACTGTAGGTTCCAAAAGCCGTTTCGGAAGTCAATGCGTGTACTTGCCCTGTGTCCCGCTTCATATCGTCGTGAGTGGGCCAGGATTAGTGGCATGGCAGCAGTGTCAGCAGGCACTAGCTATCTTCGTGAATGGAATCCGTTGGAGACACGAGCTGGAAGCTGCATAGGTATTGTCCCTTTCAGTCATGTTGCCACTTTATATGGACTTCTTAATCGGCCTTTGTGGTGGTTAGGTCTCCACTAAATCCAGATTAGAATTTTGCAAAACGGACAGCTGCACATGTAAAATTAAACTTTTCGCCTCTAGCCAGAGTCGACTGAAATTTTTGTATCCATCGCCCCAACGTGCGCGGTGCAAATGCCTAGCACGGTAGATACCATATGAACAGAAATGTCGTACGCATACAGCAGAACAACAGCTCCTCAATTTTAAGTCTTGTGAGTATGTCATTGTAAGCGAGAAAGCTCCGAATGGCGTGGTCCTTGCCGGCATTCGGGGTTTTTCGTTTTCGAAGGACTTCTGCTCTGAGCTCTATTGCCTCTAATCTGGGTTTATCATTAGCACTGGTCATTGCTAACCGGACTTGGGACCCTAGTCTCCGTTTTTAACACATTGACTTAGCCAAAATGAGTGAAGGGCACAACACATTCACACTTATAACCACAAACTTGTAACCTACCCTCGCACCTAGCTTCAATAATATTAGCGAATCAGGCAGCGGTTTGCTACGATAACCCTAAATATAATTCTTATCCATAGCATAAATTACCGACAGCGGCTGACAACCGCCTACAAAAAGCGATTCGTCAGAGAAAAAAAACTAGTTGGGAACTTTTGATTCGGCACAATTTAAAACTATTTGATTGGCTAATTCGAGGAGAGGACGAGTTTCCGTGGTTGGAGACAGATCGCAAACGCCACAATCCAAACATCGGCAATCCAAGAAGCACTCAAGCGGGAACGGTGCATACGTGAAAGGGCGTTCGCGTGCAAAGGGAGGTTGGTCCCCTCGCAACGTACAGTGGCATTTCTCCTGGACAGCAGTACTATACGAATGAAGAGCATGGATATGACGGATAGAGAGCCGCAGTCGAGTTGGAGCGGCGCATGCGTGAAGGGCGTTCGCGTACGGGGGGAGGGAGGTGTAAGAGCACCAAAATAAAGAGTTGCAGCACCAACATTTTAGGTTAGGACACAACATATTGTGTGCCACCACTCACATAGCCGAAATGGAGCGTCCACACAGAGACTGGGCTTCAGCACTCATGGTCCCACTGACAACACCAGCGCGAGGTAGGACACAACATATTGTGTGCCACCACTCACATAGCCGAAATGGAGCGTCCACACAGAGACTGGACTTCAGCACTCATGGTCCCACTGACAACACCAGCGCGAGGGGTAGCACCGCCAAGGAACCGTGCATTAGCACTATGATCTACAATGCACCCGACGGATCGACACCATGCAGAAGTTTGCAACCGCGGTCAGAGTTATCTGCAGACGAATGCCCGCGAACGCGATCTATGCCGGTGACTCAGCTAGCTACTCACGTGGGTGAGAAGGACTTGCAGGGAGCTTCAGATGAAGCTGCTTTAATGTACTGGCGACCCGTCTTCCCCCGCAGACGGAATCTGAGTGCAAGAAAGATTACACGTCTGGTCCGAATCCGCTTGGAAGCGACACTTCCATTCGCTTTAAAAACCTCTCAAGGTTCGTTTGTGCATGGGTGAAGATGAAAACAAAGAACCTTTGTTTGCTGTTTACTATTCGCTTCACAATTGCCGGCGGCATCACATGAACGTTTGTGAAGGCGAAGCAGATGATGAGAACGAAGATGAGGACGAAAAAAATGGTGAGCTATACACGCAGCCCACGAGCTCCACGGCCCAAGGACAAAATGCCGCAGACGTCAAGGTGCATCATGTTGCTGATGGGTACAATGTAACAAAGAAGCTGTCGACATTCTTCTACGAGTACAAGGAAGAAAAAGACTGAAAAAGAGTTTATTCGCCTCAAAATGGAGATTATAAATTGTTTTTTTGTAAGCTATCCCAACATCTTGGCAATGCTAGAGGAAGAGGCCAAGTCCGCAGGAGTTTTGCTAGCTCTGTTCTTCACTGTTTTTTGTCGCTCCAGCATCAACCAGCAATTTCACAATTGAGTTAAGGTCACCGTGGGTTGCGAGATGGAGCGGTGTTGCCTTCAGCATTGGCTTCGTTTAGACTCACTTAAATGTTCAGAAGTTTTTCGAGAGCAGTAATGTGACCTGTAGATACTGCTTTTATAAGTGGTGGTACTATTTGAACTGTGTAGCGCCAGCATTAAGAAGCAACATGATCGGGTTCAGAATGCCACGAGAGGCAGCAAAATGGAGAGGTGTTTTACCAGCGCCATCTTTGACATCGACGTTGACTCCTATGACGAGACGCTCTACAATAGGTAAACGCGATTGGTTGACGGCATGGGGAATTCCACGGAGACCACCGAAACGCGTGATTTCGAGGTCAGCGCCGTGGCTCGCTAGATACTCCATGACTTCTTCGTACCCTTTTCGAGCAGACCCAGAACAGTGGCGTGTAGCCGTGTGAATCATTTGCGTTTAAATTGAGTGTCACAAGTGGTTTACCTTCAGCATTCTCCTCTGGTTCCACCAACGTCTTGAGTAGCTGCAAACAATTGCCCGCAGCAGCCATTTTGAATGGATTTGTGTCCACATCACGAATCTCAAACTTCGGTGGGGTGGGACCATTGTATCTGGTCGATTCCAAGATTCGAAAGCTGCCGAAGCTTCAGTCGATAATAGTGGCGGTTGGTCAGTGTCTTGGATCGAAAACCGACAGATACAGGGTCTCCATCGTACTTCTACGTCTGCGCATCATCTACAGGTAGTACGCGTGGTGGTATTTTCTGAGCCGTCGTCAATGCAACAAGTGCGTGAAGTGAGCGGTGCGACTTCATGTGCATCGACTCCATTCTCATGTTTGTTCGATGATGAGATCGTTTGAGACGGAAAACACTAATACTGTGAATATTTCTTCAACGGCATCATCGAACGACATCAAAGCTCTAGTGGACTGGGTCAAATGCATACTGGTAACAGTCTGAAGTCATTTGACAATAGCAAATGACTTCAGACTGCATACGTTAAAAACTTCCAGCACAAATCTTAAGCTCCTTCCACATGAAATTTACTTGAAGAAGTGCTTCAATGAATTGAGATAAGGTCAACTCTCGTAGCTCAATGTTAGTCGCACCTTCACCCCATCACGATCGATCGTAGACAAGGGAAGACAAGATAGAAAATTCAAACCGCTCGGACCTCATCGATGCTACTGGGGCCTCTCATTGATGCCTCGTCATCCATTTAAGACCAATGATCAAGTAGATCGATCGCACTAATTGTGTACATGTGACGCAATTTCCTCGCATTCTTGTTGAGCTTTGTTTTTGCCATTGATACCACCGCTACGCGTGAGAACTCCACTAGCAACCATATCAGGCTGCATAGTTTCGTTATCATCTGCGTGTTTGTCCGTGTTGGTTTCAGCGACTTCTTCAAGTACTTGTACGTGCAACAAAGCCTTGAATCTAAGCACACGAATCGCAAACTGAACCCCTAGACGCCTCCAGCACCAGCAAGTCATCTAATGCACACTGTGTGTTTAAAGCTCTCATTGCTACTTCCGGAAACAAGACAGGATGGCACTTTGTAAAGTCAAAGTTTTGGTTTATTTAGGGCAAGACGTTGAAGAGCTCTTTTGGTGGTTGTCTATTTTTGTTTGAGTGGCGTTGCTCTTTCTGATGGTGAGTGCTCCTCATCCGATTTTTGGTGGAGCTACATCTTTTTCGGACAGTCGGGCTATATATAATGATGGGATTACCCCCTCACTCGTACGGGGGGAGGTTGGTCCCCTCACAACGTACAGTGGCATTACACCTGGACAGCAGTACTATACGAATGAAGAGCATGGATATGACGGATAGAGAGCCGCAGTCGAGTTGGAGCGGCGCATGCGTGAAGGGCGTTCGCGTGCGGGAGGAGGTGGGTCCCCACGCAACGTACAGTGGCAGTACATCTTGAGATCAGCAGTACTATGCGAGTAAAGAGCATCATTATGACGGTCAGAGAGCTGCAGTCGAATGGGAGCGGCGAATGCATGAAAGGCATTCGCGTGCGAAGGGAGGTCGGTCACCTCGCTACGTACAGTGGCATTACACCTGGACAGGAGTAAAGAGCATCATTATGACGGTCGGAGAGCTGCAGTCGAATGGGAGCGGCGCAAGCGTGAAGGGCGTTCGCGTACGGGGGGGGAGGTTGGTCCCCTCGCAACGTACAGTGGCAGTACACCTGGAGATCAGCAGTACTATGCGAGTAAAGAGCATCATTATGACGGTCAGAGAGCTGCAGTCGAATGGGAGCGGCGCA
>JAIKVB010000269.1:0-17664 GCA_024679045.1 Phytophthora brassicae | reverse complement strand
CGGATAGAGAGCCGCAGTCGAGTGGGAGCGGCGCAAGCGTATGCTCACTTGCACGGCACTGCTATCTACATTCAAGACGCCCACAATAGAGACAAGATGCAACCACCTAGCGGCTTTGGAGCTGCACCCATTTACACAAGCCATTTCTTCCAAAATGACACTGAAAGGTTCTCGAACAAAGTTGTATTTCGCTTGATTTGCGTTATAAATACTACCAACCAAACCCACATTCAGCCCCAGGCGACCGTCCCGCCCAACACGCCTCATTCATCGGCACCTCTATATGTCGAACGAAGAGGATACCTCGGGCGGTAGACCGAGGCGCAGACACCGTCTTCCCTCTCGTTAAGGCCGTCGCTCCATCACTTTCTCCTCAGATAATGTATGTAGTTTACGTGTAGTCCGGCACTTGCTCAGCTCGCCTGGTCTTGGGTTAGCGTAGTAGCGTTCTCGGTGGCAGATACGTCTCGTGCTAGCGGGTTGGGTAGATTGCAGCGCATCCACTTCTTGTCGACGTGATGGCCCTGCCTGAGAATGATTGTCGAGGGGGGGCACAATTCCAGGGATCTTGAAACAATGCCGGCGACATTTGAGTTTGCTTTCCCGACCTCTGCTTTGATAAAAATGATCTGGAAGGTTGCAAATATCACCACATCGTCTATTGCAAAACCAGGTGGGGACCCATTCAATATACTCACACTCATTATTACTTTCGTCAGGAACGAATTTATTTACCGTATGTTGGTAATTAGTACTTCATGTATTTTTATGGTAACGAAAGGGTTAATGAGCCGCCCTATTAATAGCCCATGTCAGCATTGGAAACAGAAACTATAATAATTCGGACGACGTTTGAAGAAAAGAAAGTAAAGCGAGGGACGCCGAAAACGCTGAAAACGAGCTCACAGTAATGGGGCTTCGCCCAATAATGAAACACTGTGTAGACAAGAGTTTACGTGGTGCTTGTCGGGGAAGACTATATCCACAGGAAGGCCGGTATGATTAGTGTAAATCCGGTACGACAATTGAACGATATCCGGTTTAACATTGAAGTTCAACCATTACAAATTTGTGCATATAAAAGGCAGTTTTTCGTATTATACCGACGTCTAAAAAATATAATTTTGGAAAAAGCAAACGTGTGGTCCACCAACGCTTCAAAAAATAACAGAAAGCAAGGCAGCACGGATTAATATCAGTGAGGGAAACGGTAGCGCGTACGGAGCGCGTTCGGGCGTCACGCGAAGACAGGTGAAGGACTGCACACGAAGGGCTACGCACAGCAGACGCGCGTGTGCACATTGTAAGCGCTGCCTTTAATTTAAACGGGATTAGTGCGTTTGTATTGAACGTTTCTTTTTTTATACACAGGTCGAAAGACAAGGATCGCGGCGTTTGTATTGAACGTTTCTTTTTTATACACAGGTCGAAAGACAAGGATCGCCGAAGAAAGGTGGCGGGATTGAGTGGGTGATCCGGCCCCCACCTCGCAACAAGGATGTGTGGGACACGGACAATCCTATAGTCCCAAGGGGGAGAAAGAGATCGGCGAGCGTTGTAGCCAAGGCCCGGATCGAAGAAGATATCAAGTTTCGTATGAGAACGCTTGAAGGGGAGGCGCTTCATTTCAGTTCCAGCGCTGAGGCAAGCGCTGAATACACCGCGGAAGAAGACAGTGCAGAAGATCTGGAATAGATGGCCCTCCCGCGAAAAGTGTAGTCACGCCGACTATCCGCGACGACACTGGAGGCGCAATATCTACGTGGGGTGATACAGCACTTAGCGCTTCGGGGTATTCGTCCGGTGGAACTCTATCGTCCGGTGTAGCATCCGGTTTGGCACCGGATGCTTATGGTTGTGTGACTTCGAGTGATCAAGACATGGCTGTCGAACGTCCGCTACGTACCGAGGAATCAGCTGTTGCTGCTTTAGAAGCGTCCCGTGGCCGTGTTGTAGTCCGCTACGTACCGAGGAATCAGCTGTTGCTGCTTTAGAAGCGTCCCGTGGCCGTGTTGTAGAATACGAGGGCGACTTTATGGCCGGTTTAGCTCCGTATTTGATACGTGGGACGCTTTCTTCGCCGCTTTAGACTCCATTCGCAGAAGACTTGGCAGTTTCTGCCACGTCGTACAAGTTATAGCGCCAAGCAAAGAAACTACAAGATGCTGGAGGAAGGACTGAAGCAAGCGGTAATTTCACAGCTAAGCGTACCGGATCAAGTTATATTCAAGATTTACAGTGATATAGAGCAGGACGACGGACACTCGTGCGGTGTGTGGGCTCTTTTCTTTCTGGAGTCCATGATTACAGGACACGAGTGGGCGACCACTGTTACGCGAACGAGCAAAACTGCCGTCTCCGCTACCTTGCGCGCACTACCGAAGACGCGGAAGGGCAGGTTGTGTAGGACCTGAACAACAAGTATGCGCCGTGTAGGAAATAAGTAAGGTAGTGCTGAGCCTCGAACACGGTTAATTGATTACTTAGTACTTAAGAAAAATAACTCGGAGATCTTAAGATTTTCGCGCATATAATGAAGTGACGCACACTAATACATAACATTTTCTAAAATTAAGAAAACCCATAGCCCGTAAACTACAATAAATTACAGTTATCTTCGTAATTTAATTTATCATTACTCACACCATTACGCACAGTGTCCTCTTCTGACCGAGGAGCAGAAGCAGTGCTTTCTGTCCGGTGGATGTATCACCAGCCGGTGCTTGTCATCGTCCTCAAGACTTTTCCACGTCTGCATTTCGTCCTCTACAAGTAGCCCAGCAAACAACACAACTAAAGTGTCGACCACGTTAGTAAAATAAAAGCATCGAAGCCTCGTCGTCCAATGGCTTTTAGCGCTTGAAGACGTTACTTACTTAGTACTAAGTAAATAAACTTGAAGCACTGCTACCTGCTCTTCGAAGGAGACGCCAAGCTCTCAACCTATCGGGAAAAGATGGTCACCGCTATTGTAGCTTCGGTAGCTTTAATTTATATTGGTAACAATGCCCCGAGTTGAGACGTGGCTTTCGTTGCAGTAGACCAACGGTGGATGAGCCCAAACGTCTGGAACATGTACCTAACGGGATTGGGATTGGGAGGAGGTTCTTGAAATCAATCCGGTGGTCCAGTCTTTGTGCTCTTTATCGTTTCCGTTACGTAACAGCGATGGCCTTATATTACGGCAGAGGCTACACGCACAGTCTTGAGCCAGGCGCTTTTGAGGCTCATACTTAAATCAAGTCAATACAAGGTGTTACTGATTTTATCTTGGGGATGGGCCTTCCCGCGAGGACGGGTGTCATGCGAGGGAAAGTATTTGCTTCGAAAAGGCAGTCGCTGCGCTCCTGCGATAAAAGATTCTAACTCCTGGCGAGTGCAAGGCTCGGTTCGCTCGTGAGCTCGGCGCTGGGCCCGCCTCCGCAAATACCGCGCGGCCCTGCTTCGCGGGCACCCCGCACGGGTTTGCTGTGGCTACGCGCGCTCGCACACGCTCCCTCCGTTCACCCTCTTCCCACTGCCCTTTTTAATTATTGTGCAGGTAGCCACTCCCCTTATATTACACGGCCGGTTCACAAAGTTTTTACATGTATCTCACGTGCAAATTTCCATACTCGCGCCTGGAACTCGACATATTCTCCTAACGTAGGTAGGACATCAAGCCCCACCGAAAAGGGCGTGTTGATCACGATGTCGGTTGGTGTTCACTGTACTTTTTCGTCGACAGGATTCGTCTTATTGAAACATGTTCATGTCACTCGACGCCAGTGAATTCTTTCCTTTCTCGTCGACACCCAACGCCCAGGAATGGCTGCAAGTATACTAGATGAAGGGATAAATGGATTATAAAATATTGCCTATAATACGCTTAGTGTAGGACGATTGCAGTCTCGACGGTCGGAATGCATGTTGCCAGAAAGCGCCATGTGCGACTCAGAGTCTCCAGCGGTTATCTTTTGTGTTAAAAACGCTGCGCAAAACGGCCTTTTCCGATCACGCTGCGCCCAGTCAGGTGCGAGTCGTCCGCCCTCTCTCGCACGTTGCAAATGTTTCGTGTGTGTTTTATTGGCTCGTCTTTCCGCTTGTAACCCTACGCGAGGCAGCAAAGAAGAGCCCTGCGCTGCTCACCCGCTTCGAAGGCGACCGAAGTCCTCGAATATCACAGAGCAAGTGGCAACAAAAGACCGCGTTGTGGTGGGACCCGATATTACGCCACATCGCAGTAGTGATCATGCTGCTCATTTTGCCACTTGCATCTGGTTCGGACACATCCGCAGGTGTCAGCACCACATCTTCAGCCCCCGATCACCACTCAATGGCGCCACACCGCAGCAGTATTAATAGTGAAGACGACGCGTGTGCGCAAATGGCCGCCGCTACGCTCCTCGGCCCTTCCAAGAACCAGACGAAGAAGAAAAACGGCAAACTCCGCGCTCTCTCAACGGAGCGCAGTCGCCAATGTCGCGAGCGTCAGAAACATTACTCGAAGAACCTCGAGGCTTTCGTACATACGCTACGCACTGAAGTGTACGACCTCGAGATCCTCCGCAACTTGCGTCAAGAGCAGAGTTTGCACTTGCGCGGCTCAGTCTCTGGTTCACTGGCCAAGATCATTCGCGAGTACACGGAAGTTTTTAGACATGGAATACGTGCTGAGAGTGTGGAAGCTGCCACAACAGGAAAGAAGCGTACACTTGTACCAGTGGCTTATCAACCGACACCCGATGCTCAACGAGAGTTCCTTAACTGTATTATGGACCCATTCGTGGAGGTACACGACTGGTGCGGACGCTGTGTGCTAGGCTCTGAGATGCTCCTTAATGGCTGGAGCGCCTGGGCGGCGTGGCACGCCTCGCTTGACTTTGAGCTCGTGGATATTACCGTTGTGGATACGGAAGACACGATGGCTGTAGCCACGACAGCCAATTTACGGGTGCGGGTCTCGCAGCAAACCATCGACCACCTCTTTCCACACGTGGCGGACAACCCGGAATTGTGTGAACGCATGCTAGGGCGAGAAATCTGCTATCCGATACGGGACACCTTCTTCTTTGCCGCTAATAAACGGGTCATTAAGTATGTGTGCGACATCGACTTTACCAACGCGCTGCTGCCAGTCGCGGGTGACTACGAGACGGTTTTGTTTCTCATGTCGCCTCCAAACAAAGCGTCGCTTAATGACTTGGCCATACGTACATCGCCCAGTGACTCGATCGACCGCTCTCGTCTCGACGTCGAGTTTTTGCTTTCGGACGACTAATTGAGGCATTTTGGTACGATAGAGGCATTTTTAAATAAGGGAAAGAACAAGCTGCTTAAAATACGATGTAAACAAAACTTGCAATTAGTCAGCACTTCTCTACTGTATTGCACTGTACTGTACCTCAGTTACAATGTTCAAGGATACAATACCGCAAATACATGTTGCCTTCGCCATCATGTCGAAGGGCTCACCCAACGTTCGATTCAAAGCCGCCTACATAGTCACAGCTGGCTGCAGTACCGATGATGTGACAACTGACACCTTCGTGCGTGCGCGGGCATGGTATTAATAGGAGAAAGTTTCAGAAAGCAATGCGCAACCGGCAAAGCCTCAGGAAGCAGGCAGTAGTATTCGTTTCCGCACCGAGACATAAGGAGAAACTTTCAGAAAACAATGCGCAACCGGCAAAGCCTCAGGAAGCAGGCAGTAGTATTCGTTTCCGCACCGAGACATACCGGTACTGTACTTCAGCACAAATACGTAATCAGGCTGAGGTGTGTCACAGTGCTCGGAAATAGTGTGTGATACACCACAACCGGTACTGTACTTCAGAACAAATACGTAATCAGGCTGAGGTGTGTCACAGTGCTCGGAAATAGTGTGTGATACACCACAAAGGGGGAGCCAGTGGTAATAATTATGTAAGGCAGGACCATATTGCTGGTCACACAAAGTGCAGCCATTGCATCATTCAATACTATTGCGCGAGAAATCGTTAAATACTACCCACAGCGGCCTGCCATTCGCTCGACATCCATCACTCCACACGCTCGCGCACTTCTACCGCCGCCCAGTTTCTCATCCGTGTGTCAACCGGAACTTATTGTGACCCACAGCCGTCTGCCAGCGCACAATGCCAGCCACAACCTCCATCATGAGGTAGCGCAGATACTCCATGGACTGGTTCTCCATATTGCCACCGAACGTGACTTCACACGCCGGGATACCCGTAGGCGTGGTCGTGTCTAGAAACATGTACCAGTTGAAGAGGTGCGCGTAGTTGCTCTCGGTGGCAGCGAATTGGCGCTGGCCCTCAGACAGCGGGATCGAGCGGTACGTGATGAGGTAGCCGCCGTCAATGCGACCACGCGCAATGAGCAAGATCGCGTGATGCACCTTATCGCCATTGCTCACACTGAGTCGCACGATGACGCAGTCATCGTTCACGCGCTGCAGCAGCTCCAGCGCCTCCGTGCGTGGTTGCATATGGCGGTACAGTTTGAGGTCTGTGAGCAGGTTCCACGTCTTGTACACGAGCTCAGACGGCGGCACGTACTCGAATTGCTGCGAGAGCATGAAACGCACCGACTTGGCGTTCAAAATGCGTTTGTCTCGCCATCCCAGCACTTCTCTGTCCAATGACTCAAAGTCGCTCTCAGCACGGAAGGCCATGATAGCTTCATAACTGTCCTTCACACAGGCCATGACAGTTTCCAATGACATAGGGCGACGGAAGAGCACGCGTTGGAAGATGGGCGCTCCGATCAGTCGGTCCTCGTTGGTCTGCGCGTCCTCCGAGTCAAGAAGGACGTCTGTAACCATAGACGAAGAGGAATTGGCCCCATACTCAGATACAATCGTCTGGTACGTGCTGTTCTGAAGGTCGTAAACGCGCAGATTATTCCGCAACTCCTGTTGCTGTTGACGCAGCTGGTCAATGAGCGATATGGTGTCAAGTAGCGCCGCGTTCTGCGTCAGCGACTCGCCCTTGAGCCGCGCGCGCTGTCGCTCCAGCGCCTCCATCTCCTCACGCATCTGCAGAATTCGCGTCTTTAACGCATTGGTGCGTCGCCGTTCATTCGCGTTGTGTCTCGAGCGCCGCTGCGCCTCGTCCAGCGGAGTTTGAGACGCCGTTGTCGTCTCGATGCTGCACTTGGCCGAGTGCACGTTCGCAGACAAATCGCTGGCGTCCACCAGGTCGCAGTCGCCGAAGATCTCACCACACACGTTCAACACAATTGGTTGCGTTTCCCAGCTCATTCGCTCGGTGGTTCAATGGCCAGTCGATGACTGCAGGTCCAGAGAACCCCTGGCGCTTTCTCGTGGAATACGGGGTGAAATGAAGCATAATCGAACACTAGCTCGGCATCTGTAATTGTGATAGCCTGCTAAATCGAATGCAGATGGTAGAAATGGAGCTGCTCTTTTCTTAATTATATCTGAATACCTTTCATAATGAATGGGTATTGTTCATAAATGGAGCTGCTCTTTTCTTAATTATATCTGAATACCTTTCATAATGAATGGGTATTGTTCAGACGAAGGAGAGGGTCAGGATTGTACTGTGTGATGAGTGCTACCGCCAGCGTCGACAATCGTAAGATGGCTAACAACTGGGAAAGTATTCTTATTTAAGTAAGTGGTATTCATACGTGTAGTAAGTAGACCGGCACGAAGCTGTAACTATCGATACCAGAGCAAAGTGATCCAGAGTACATGCCAAGTATAATATTGGTGGTAAGTTGGCGATTAGTGAGATTGTCATCGCTCTCCAATAAGCAGAAGATGAAGCCGCCCAATAAAGCTGCACTTTTGCGTTGGGTTCTTAAATCTCTCCAATAAGCAGAAGATGAAGCCGCCCAATAAAGCTGCACTTTTGCGTTGGGTTCTTAAAGTCTACTACTGTAGTATTAATTAAGAGAGTGAGTAAATGACCCGATTGATAAAGGAGAGGGTGAAAATGCCCATAAAACGGAGCGGTTGTGAGCGTGCGTAGTCACAGAAAACCCGGGCGGGGGTGCCCGCGACGCAGAGCTGCGTGGTATTTGCGTTGGTGAGCCCAGCACCGAGCTTTCCGGCGAGTCGAGCACTGTACTCGCCAGGTATTATAATCTTTCTATCACAGGAGCGCAGCGACTGCCTTTGCGAAACAAAACCAAAATATTGGAATGACATCGGCCCAAAAGATGATGAGCAGTCGTTACAAACTTGAAGCTTAATATATTATGTGACCACTTGAGTCAGGTCAAATAACGAGTGCCATTAAAAAAAACAGTAGAAGTATTATTCTAAATCTACTGAAATTAAATAATCTCTCAACAGGTCGACAATCGTACAGTCATTACGTAGGTACATGTTATCTACTGTATCTACGTTCGCTGTGCGTCATCTTGGCGAGCGTTCTCCTGTGCCGCATCCTGCCAAGCTGCAGGCACTTGACCCACTTTGAGCAAATCTTGACGCACATCCTTCACCAAGCGCAGACGTCGGTTCTGGTTGAAACCATTGGGACACATTTTCGTCTTGAAATCTACCAGCGCCTGGTTGAAAACCTTAATGCTCGTACACACACCATAGGCTTCCAGCATGCGCTTCTTGTCATGACTTCGCTTGGCTAACGTCCACACACTCGCGGGTGGCGCCGCCAACAGCCACGAGTCGCAAGCAAACATGTCGTTGGGCATTAACTGCTTGTAGAACATCCACTTAAGTCCGCGGTCGTCGTCCGCCTCGTACGAGTGGCAGCCGTGCAGCAGAGGCGGAGCTTCCCCAGGGATGATGGGCTCCACAGAGTCTTCGCACGGGTTGCCCTTCATGATGTTCACAAAACCCGTGTAGTCGTCCGCCTTGTTGCCTAGTGCCAAGTTGTCGAACGTTGTGTGCTTCACCTTGTGCTTTGCCGCTGCGAGCGAGTAGCCCAACATCTCACTCATCCAGTGCTCCCGCTTCATCTGCTCACGCTTAAGTACCGTTATGTTGCAATAGTCGTCCATGAGTTGCGTTAGATCCTTGCGGGTGATGGCGTACGGAGGACCAACTGCGTAGTACTCGGCAGCATCCGCTTTGGACACCTTCGCACACTCTGGACAGACTGAACTGCTGTTCTCAAAGGCTGCAGTCCCAAGGTATTCGGACCAACGCTGAGCCACAGCCACACCATCGGTCACCGTATCATTCACAGTCTGCAAGTCACGAGAACCTGCATACACAAAGAAGCGCTTGTACTGCCGCATACCTAGGACCACCTCACTGTCGCGCTCGTGGTTACCAGAGTCGACGCCCTTTGCTGTCGTTACGCGACCACCAGTGTTCACGGCGAACTGTCGAATGAATAGGAAGTCTGGGTCAAGTACGACCACAAGTTCCTCTCGGACTGGAGGATTCGCAGTCTGTAGCCAGTCACGTAGTCCAAATGGTTTGTTGTACGGGGCGTAATCGTCCGGCTTGGACGCCTTCTCCACTTCATCGGACACTTCCTTGAAAATGGGAATGGAGCGGAAGTCACGGGTCACGTGAATACGAAGGTGAGGCGAAGACTTTTGCGTCCGACGAAGCAGTTTCTTCAAAGCTTCATCCGAACAGCCACTTACGATTCGCGTGAGTGCACCACGCTGACCCACACGAGCAAAACTCTGAGCAAGAGCCTCACTCTGCCAGTCTTGGTGAGGCTCGCACGAAGATGTGAACACAAAATGCAGTTCATCGCTTCCTTCCTGGCCAGGCTTGAGATCACTCTCTTGCGAACTTGTCTTCCTCTTGTAGTCACCAAAGTATACTGATGGGTCCTCCTCCATGGGTGTCCCCTTTGCAAGAGCCACAGCAGTACTCCATGTTTGTTTCTTAAACTCCATAGGGATACGTCGGTTGTGGTTGAAACCAGTCGGGCAAACACGCGAGCGATAGCTTTCAGACGCACTGTTGTACGCCTCCACAGCGAGGCAGACACTCATCGTGTGACGACGACGCAGGATATTGGGGACACGCTCATATCCGTTCGTGTGGCTGGCAAGTTGCCACAGATAACCAGTCGGTTGGTGCATCATGTAAGCATCGCACGATAGGAAGTCCGACGGCACGTGATCAGCAAAGAAACTCCAATTGCGTCCGTCAATCCACTGAGGCAGCGTGAAGTTTAGCGCCCGAATGGAGATTGGGTAGGACGACAGCGCCAGGTTCGTGCCCTCAGCTCGCTCGTTACATGGGTTATGCTTGATATCGTCAACGAAGTCCCAGTTCTGGTAGCGAGACGGATAGTGGTGCACGCTGAGCACGCCCGAGACGCCAATGAGCGTCTTTTCATGAGCAGCAGCCACAGGAACAGCCAGATAACGCTGTTCAAGCGCCAGTTTGCCCCACAAATCTACTGCAGTAGGCAAAATCTCCTGCCAAGCACTCACTTCAGCCACAAACGGCGCAATGGCCGCGTACTCGCGCCAGTCGTCAAGCAGGAGAGCACGAGAATTGGTCGGCAAGATGCTCGTCAATTGCTCATCTGTGAGAGGGAATCGCTTGGGCCAGTACCAAGACGCGTCCTGGCCGAAGATCCGAGCATCAATAGCGTCGTTCGCTTCGGCCATGAGGTTCCACATGTCCATTTTCTTGGTAAAGATGGCGTCGCTGTCCACCGCCATGACGAAATCGTCCGACTCTAGCGCATACCGCTCATTGAACGGCACCGGTCGGTTGCCACTGAGCTCTCCGTCGTCCGCTCCGAGCATCCATTTGGCCAACACCACAGGGTTCAGCGTCGTCGTCACGAGCTTCTCACCAAATGTCGTGTTCACTGCAGAGACGTCAGCGTAGTGTCTGGTCTGAACCTGATGATGTTTGTCCTTCTTACGAGAAAACTCCACAGCTTCCTCCGACGTGCACCCGTACAACAAGTGAGTCACGTTGCCACCGTATCCAGTGCGCCGTAGCGTGAAGGCCAGCACCTCCGCGTGTACAAAGTCGAGAGTGCGACACGTAGATGTGAACACCAAGTGTTTGACTTGACGTGTGGCGGATGTATCGCCAGCTGCGTCACTGGGTTTGGTCGGCGATCCGGCAAAAGATTTCCAGCCTTTAGCGCCGACTTCGATGGAGTTAGTGGACGTTGTGGATGTGGCGAAGAAGCGGAAGTTGAAGTACATGTACAGCACAAACATGAGGCCTAGTACCGCGACGGCCGCGTTGCGCGTAGTCACACGCGTCCGGCGGCGGCTTCGTTTGCCCGAGTTCTGTCGCTGTGGGAGCATTGGGGCGCGATTTTTTTGGCGTTAGCGACACTTGTAATGCAGATGCAGAGACGCAAGCGATATAGGAGAAGCGCGTGGAGGAGGCGCGTGCAGGGGGAGTTAGATACTTCTCTAGCAGGAGGAGAAGATGCTGACGCTGTCGCGTAGTCACACGCGTCCGGCGGCGGCTTCGTTTGCCCGAGTTCTGTCGCTGTGGGAGCATTGCGGCTCTATTTTTTGGAATTTACCGACACTTGTAGCGCAGATACAGAGACGCGAGTGATAAGAGGAGAAGCGCGAGGAGGAGGCGCGTGCAGGGGAGTTAGATACTTCTCTAGCAGGAGGAGAAGACGCTGACGTTGGTCTTGTCGGCTTTTCGGTGAGTGAGATATTGTGATATTTGTGAAGCTGCAGCCAATGAGAAGCGTCCGAGTGTGGAAACGCGATAATCGTCCGCTCGTCCGGCGTGGCATAAGGGACCTGGCCATGCGACTCCCGCTGCCCGCCGACTTCTTCGCGCCCGTGCGGCTCTCAGCTGTAGAGGTGCGTGACCTGCAGCAGTTGGAGACGCGACTGCTGGCCAAGTACGTAAACAGTTATGACGACGACACGCCGGACGCTGCCTGGAAGCTCGTAGGGCAGCGTGCGGGCGTCAAGATCTTCAGCCAGCGGCCGAAGAAGAAGAAACGTACAGAGTCACAGACTAGAAGACGCCGTCCACGCGCAGAAGAGCGTGGTCTTCCGGCTCTGCGGCTTGTCGGCAGTGTGGACGGCACGCTGGAGGACGTTCTGTACGGTAGCATGTGGCGCTCCGGTCGCGAACGTGCCGCACGCGCGCACTTTACAAGCGACGGGGTGGCCGACGGCGCCGTTCTCTGTGAAGTGGAGACGCCGACCAGTACGGACCCGTTTCGGTCACTGAGTGTCAAGTGGGCGCTGAAACGCGCGCCGCACGGTGGCCTCGTGGTCAAAGACCGCGACGTCTGCTACTTATCGGCGTCGGGCGTTATCCACTCGCCCAGATCAGGCGTCAAACTGGGCTACCGACTACGTCACTCCATTTCTTTCCCGTCCTGTCCGGCGTTTCAGAACCACTCGGTCGTGAGGGCACAGATATTCTTGTGCTCCTTGTTCCGACAGCTTCGTAATGGTCGAGTTGAAGTGTTCCATCAAGGAATGTACGACGCTGGAGGAGGTAATGGTGTCGTTGGACTGGGTTTGCCAAAGTCCATTGCAGAGAAAAGCGTTGTCGAGACATTACTGAGTCTAGCGGACGTGGGGGTATGCGCGCTGGCCAAGAAGTTGGCACGGGCGGTGGATAATGCGGAAGCGGATCGTGCGATGGCATCGCTGTCGTCTACTTCCGTACAAGAGTCGCTGGATGGTGAGAGACGCTGTGGAATGTGTTTGCGTCGACTCGGTGGCGCGCTGAAGAGGAAGTGTGCAGCTTGTCTTTATTGGACGTGTTCGCAGTGTAGTGTACGCCAAGAAACAGTGCCATTAGCCAAAGCTATGCGGAAGAAAGGACCCGTTTCCGCGCGCTGTTTCTGCAAGGCGTGCGTTGCCAAAGTGTTACGTGAAGACGCCACACAGTACGCCGCGCAAGATGCTAACGAGGATTCTTACGAGGAGACAGGAGGGCGATGGGGTCACGACCATATTCCTGAAGAAGAAGAGGAGGAGGTGCGTTTACCAGGGCGTCGGCACTCGGTGGTGTTGTTTGCACCCGACGCGCGGGTGCAGGAGCTGTCTCGTCGACGCAGGTTGATGACAGTTGCGACTGGAGCCCCGAGTAGCACCGAGTTTGGATCTGGCACGTCGATGCCACGGTTGTCTGGCAAACAAGTGTCCGTAAACAGTGATGCTATGAACACCGTCAACAGCTCTCCACGTGACAATCGTCGGCGACGCAGTGCCACGTTGTCTGCTGCTCCAACAAGGGGCAATCAAAGTTGTCCGTAAACAGTGATGCTATGAACACCGTCAACAGCTCTCCACGTGACAATCGTCGGCGACGAAGTGCCACGTTGTCTGCTGCTCCAGCGAGTGGCAATCAGATCCAAGACAGAAGTCGACCTCGACGTCGTCCCAGTATGAATGCACCTGATATTTTACTGCGGAGTGATGTAGGCAAGCGCTATTGGGCATCGTCAACCTCAGCGCTGTCTCTTCAATCACCACAACGGCGTGTCGATGGCTCACCGATTGTAAACATTAACCGCACTCACCGTCAGCTTTCAGGGAGTATATCGCCCTCTGTGCGCCGAGTCAGTTTCGGTAGCAGTTGCAGCTCCGGCGGTCGAAGTGAAAAAGAACTCCGTGTGCGAATTATTACGCCTAAACGGAGTCGACCTGCTGCAGCGTACACCCCGTACTTTGCGTCGGCAGGGGTGACGCCTCCAAGAGTACCAGACCCTGGTCCACCGTCTATTCGGACTGTTCATCATCAGTTCTTCCGGGACTTGTACAACAATTAGAATATGTTGCAGCGGTCGAGTGGGTAACAGTGGAGCTGCAGGTAACGCCAAAATTGTACTGTAGGTGGGATTGGTGTCATGAATTAAATGGATGAATGTAAGATAGGGTCGCTCCTTACACGGCTGAAATGGTATTTTATCACCCTGTTTTTGAATAGAGAAGGTAATATAAATTCTGTTCTCTTTTTGTTTGATAGCCACGCAGTTATGTACCCCCCCCTTCACAGCCGAAACTCTAGCTGGTTACGAAAACCTGCTTCGAAAACAGTTTCGAAACTTCGTAACCAGAATGCTGTAAATCTTGTCCTCATTTGCAGATTAATCTCCCATTTCTCAAGCTTCTCCTTCTTTCTCCATGTTGAGCCCCATCGTTTTCGCTGCAACACTCGCAGTGGTTGCGGGTCAGCCGTTGTTCGTCTACAAGTTCGATGCCGCTACGGCTGCAGGTGTTGAGGGCTCGATTCAAGTCAAGTACGCGGGTGAAGACTCGTCCACGGCCACAATCTCCGCTTCTCTCGATTTCTCCGGCGTCGATCCAGCGCAGATCGCCGGTTTCGATGGCAACTGCACTGTCGACGCCATCACGAGTTGGAAGTGGCACATCCACACTAAGTGGAGCTCGATGCTGTCGTCCGACTCGTTCGATCAATGCTCCAAGGCTGCAACAGACAATCACTACGATCCATTGAGAGCCTGTGGTCCGGCATCTGAGTATGTCTCCGAACTTGAGTGCAAGGCCAAATCCATGAGCTATTCATGCAGTCCTGAGAGTTACAACATGGACCCATTAATGTGCGAGAAGGGAGACATGTCGGGCAAGTTTGGCGCGTTCATACCGGGTGAGGAGACCACTGTATCCGAGCAATGGACTGACGAGCACTACCCGACGCCGTCCGAGAACACAGACACGTGGAGCATTGTGCTTCACGCCGTGTGCGGCAAGGAAGCTCCTCGAATTGCCTGTGCGGTTGGCGTGAAGGATGAAGGGTACGTGGACACATTCACGCCGTGTGCGGCAAGGAAGCTCCTCGAATTGCCTGTGCGGTTGGCGTGAAGGATGAAGGATACGTAGACCAGTCAACTCCCCCTATCGAGTCTACAGATGCTGGTGCGGGCTGCTTCTATTAGCTTTCGTTTACTTGTTCGTTTCTTAACCTACTGGTAGTAATTTCAATATATAAATCCATTTTCAATCTGGCTTGGTACACATGCACAGATCACTTTATCTAACGGCGACTGCATCAATGCCGTCAGCCAAGAGGGTGGCCACGAGGAACGAATGTTACGGAGCAATCTATCCGCATACCAATGCGAGCTTTGACAACGACGTTAGATATTACTTCGAAGCAGAACTGGAAGGGTTTCTAACGACAACAGAAAATCGAAATTTGTTCTCTAGGAGGACGTTACCCCATAGACGCACGTGCCGCAACGCTCGTCTGAGAATATTGCACCGAGTTCGACATTACGACGAACTGCATCTGCATCAAGTACAGAAGCTCAACTTTTCACTATTTTCACAGCATTGCTGCTGTTAATTGTACAAATTTCATACAGATAACGATCATCACAACACGAGAAGTGGGTGCGGTTCGAAGATCGTCATGAGTGGATGGCCTTACATAATATTTTGCGGCTCAAAAGGACGCAAGCCGGTTTCATATTAAAGTCAAATGTCATAACGGTTTTAATACTGGAGCCAAGTGAACAACTTCAACTTGGAATCCGTTATCAGACCCCGTCGCCTAGACGTTAATTGCCTGTCGACCAACGCCAGCCAGCGACCTCTTCTTCCTTTACCCGCCTCTAGCATCTAACCACTCTTGAATTTCCTTTATCCAAGCAAACCTCCTTCGTCCTTCAAAGCCCTCAAGCATTTCAGCATTATGAAGACTTCGACAATCGCCCTCATTGCCATCTCCAGTGCCGCTACTGCCGCCGTGTTCGCCACGTCCCCATGCGATCTGAGCGCTATCCAAGGCAGTTTACTACCGAACGGCACGATGTGGCGCAACAGCTGCAAGAACGCGACGGGCGTGGACGTATTCGAGCTTTTGTCGCTCCCAACCAAGGAAGAAGCTCAGAGTATTTCACAGTCGCGTGACTGTGTGAATTACTTAAACCAACTTAACCAACAGGCCAATTCTGAGATTCAATGTGAGGCAATGGTTTGTGAATTACTTAAACCAACTTAACCAACAGGCCAATTCTGAGATTCAATGTGAGGCAATGGTGGGCGGAACGACCGTCAGCTTTGCTGGACTGCTCACGGACCTGCTCAAGGGAAAGTCGAGCAACAATACCAAAGTGGCCGTTGTCGGGTCTGACAGTATGGCGGGCAGTGTCTCTCTCCCTTAGCAACAATACCAAAGTGGCCGTTGTCGGGTCTGACAGTATGGCGGGCAGTGTCTCTCTCCCTAGCAGCGACTCAGCTAGCGAGTCCACTTCTACTACCCAATCTGAGTCCGCTTCTACTGATGAGTCTGAGTCTAGCAGTGCGGCGTCGGAAGAGACCGAAAGCGGCTCCGTCGACAACCTCGAAAGTAGTAAAAGCGCATCCAAGAGCAGCGCGAGCATCGTCGGTACCGCTACTTTCTCGGTCATCGCGACCGCAGCCGCCACCGTAATTGCCTTTGCTCTGTAGAGACATATTGTAGTACATGCCAAATAGAAACTTCTTTGCTTACACTAGATTCGTTCGATTTTACTTACAGGTAAATTCTAATTAATTTATGACTTGTGAGATTAAATTTTAGGCCCTGCTCCGCAGATTCGCTGTTTGCACCCAGCGGATTCAGCATTCCGCTGTATTGGACCATCCGCTGTTTTGAGCGATCCGCTGGACGGTTTGCGGAGCACCAAATACGCAGTCCTCTATCCGCTAAAGGTCAATCTTATAGATTATATTTTTTCGAATATACGTGATAACAGTGTATTAGAATATGAAAGCAATCAAGTTGTCCAGCTCGTCCAGGTCGTCCATCATCCCTGTTGTCCAAGTCGTCCGTGTCATCCGTGTTGTCCAAGTCGTCCGTGTCGTCCGTGTCATCCGTGTTGTTCAAGTCGTCCGTGTCGTTCGACTCGTTCGTGTTGTCCACCTCGTCCGTGTCGTTCGACTCGTCCGTGTTTTCTACCTCGTCCAGGGCGTCTAGGTTTTCAAGCAGATTAGTTCGAGTCGTCTGAACCGTCCCCACGCTCTCTTTGCACGAAGCGTTCAACCATGTAGTGACGGCTCTCATCGTCCATCCCTCGGAACATTGTTGCAGCTTGAGGGTCAGAAGCTAAAAGTTGAATAAACTGAACACGCTCCGCTACCGCTACTTTGCAGGTAAATGTCTCTCGAAAGATCTCAATAGCTTCGTCAGCGCATGTAAGGACACGCCTTCGGCTGCTACGCTCCCCCACGGAAGAAGCAAACGATTCAGCCAGTAGTTTGAGCGAGTCACTCATCTTCTCTCCAGTTGTTTTTTGCTTTTTGGCCGGGGTACCAGTTTCCGAATCGTTGTCACGCTGTTGACGGCAATCTTGTTCGTCGTCGTCCGTATTTGCATTATGGCCTGCAAAAGCACATCGACGACGCGTGTGGAGTTGTAGTAGTGGTTGATGTGGTAGTGGCAGCAGCAATCGTAGTATCTTGTCGAACCTCATTTTCGCTGTCGCTGCTCAGCTCGCTCATTGAAGACGGAGCAGATGATGCTACCTGGACCGCAGCACTTTGACATGAATAAGTAGCGTATGAACCAGTTGCAGACGTCCGTGACAGGATTCGATCCAGTTCCCGGAACATGAACAGAGGTTTGGTCTTAAACTCTTTCGCTTGCGGGTGAACAGCAATTATGGCATTCCAAACTGCTTCAGGGGCCGTCGGCATACCTGTGGTTGGATCCCAGCCGAAGTCGCTGTTATTTTTCATAGTGAGTAGGCCTTATACTTTTTCTTCATGTCATTCATCTTGCTCTGGAGCTGTTTGCGGTCTCTAGTGACTGAC
>JAIKVB010000268.1:0-32977 GCA_024679045.1 Phytophthora brassicae | reverse complement strand
ATGTACCTCGTTCGAAATGTAAAAAGGCATTTTATTTTGGGTTATTTTTACGTGGAAAAGTCTTACGCGTCGAATGGTGTTGTTGGATTATTTCAATTCGAGCTAGAAGAGAAGAAAGTATGGATTGAAATATAATACTATTGGTGAAACTCGAGATACATGTAAGTACAATTTTTTGACCCCCTTCGTATAAAGTTAAGGAAAAAATGTATTAAAACGCCTTCCTTGAGAGTTCGTTTAGGTACGAAATTGGGTGCCTCAACTTTGACAGCCGATTTCTCGAAAACAGTAAAATGGGGATAAGTAAAGTTTTGTTTCATATATTAAAAAGGGGTCCCGTTTATATAAAGTCTAAATCGATCGATTTACAAAAAAAGTACATAATATGTGACTTTCACAATACATTCCAGCAAACTGAGCATTCAAATGGAGGAAGGCCGAGTAGAGCTCTAAAAATAAATGTGCACCGAGGATTATTAATACTTAACGATGGACGTATGGTTGCAAATCATACTTTTAGTAAATCTAGATCGGTGTTTTATTATTATTAGTCATTATCGCTGTCACTACCGGAACCGATATCGTCGTTTGAATCTACTTCATCACCAACAAGCGCACAACCCTTTAGCTCTGCTGCGGTGTATTTCTCGCGCAGTCTGACCACCTCGTTGTCGACACAGCTTGAGCCAAGTCTTTCATTGCCGAATTAATTTCTGCCTGCAGCTTGATACGTTTTTGCTCCAGGTGAAAACCCAGCATTACTTCACAAGCTAAACGCGTAAGCGGTCAATATAAAGCGCGAAGCATTGACTTTTTACATGCTACGTCTGCACGTACGTGAAGCGTGGCTGATTATAAAGGAATCAAATTGAAAGTAAATAGATGCATATGGAGCCTCCTTTTACCGATGCTGGCAGGTAAAATTAGTGGAGGATAGGAAGTAATGGGCCAAAAATACAAGTCTCTCATTGGCTACTTCCTTACTGACCCTTTTTGGCCCTTGTTCAAGTGGTAGATTTTTTTCTGTGCTGAAATAAAAATGATATGATTGGCACTGCTTTTGCGCTTCTGTGTTCCCAAATTCCGTTTCCCAGAACACCAACACGAGGTGTTCCAGCTGTAGAGTATTTTGTGCCAGGATATGAAGAGTAAAGAAGGGCAAATATAGCTCCCCAAGGCCAGCGAATATATTGATGGTCCAAATAGCGGCGAGAACTCTGCCGCCGGTGTGACAGTGGCGGGGCGAGCGCGTCGCGCTCAAGTCTGCACACGTATTTCACCCAGTATTGTGTCGGTGACCGGTGCATTGCGTTACTCTCTGTGTATTGGTAGGACACCGCGTTAGCGATGCCATTGCGAGTTTGTTCTGTCAGTTTTGGAAGTGATGGGGGAATGGAGGCCACCACTTCGGAACATACTTGGACAAGCCCAGTTCACGCTCTCTAAACCCCGAGCACAAATCGTAACTGGCCTGGAAGCCCTAACCGCCTATGAATCACAGAACACAATTCCCCACTTGAACAAGAGAGTAGTTGTTGTGCCCGACTGGAAATGAGCGGGTGAAACGAACATAAAAGGGCCAACGAAGGTGAGCGGTTGCGAGCGTGCGTAGCCACAGCATACCCGCGCGGGGTGCCCGCTAAGCAGGGCCGCGAGGTATTTGCGTAGGCGGGCCCAGCACCGAGCTTTCCGGCGAGCCGAGCACTGTACTCGCCAGGGATTAGAGTCTTTTTATCGCAGGAGCGCAGCGACTGCATTTGCGAAGCAAAGCCAAAAGACCGCAATGACATCGGTCCTCAAGAAAGATGGGCAAAAAGAGGCGTGATGGGCAGTCTATACAAACTTCAAGCTTAAAAATATTATGTGACCACTTGAGTCGGGCACAGCAACACGTGCCCTTGAACAACGCCTAAGCTTAGCACTAATACAATACGGTAGTCGTGTTGGATTTCTTTATTTTTTTGTTCGTCATGTCGTCGCTCTGCCTTTTCTCATAATATTTTATGAGAAGCGAAAGTTGCTGGTGTTTTGGGTACTTGTATTTTTTTAGTAACATTATTGTGACATTCGTCGTGTCGTTTCTGCCTTTTCTCATACTGTGCTTTTTCTCATACATTACTACGTAGTAATATTTAGTCGTTTGTCATGTCGTTTGCCTTTTCTCATAAAAGGATTAGGCTGAGAATTTCTCATAAATTATTATGAGAAAAGGCACTGCATACTGTATTACATGTAATATGCAGTGTAATGTTCGGGACTTTAGGATGAAATTACATTGTAGTCCAAATGTAATGTTCGGGACTTTAGGATGAAATTACATTGTAATTTCAAAATACTGTAATGTTCGGGACTTTAGGAAGAAATTACATTGTAATTTCATCCTAAAGTCCCGAACATTACATTTAGACGAAGTTTCGCCGACGCACGTTCATTGGCTGCCGAGCGCAGCGAAGGTGGCCACGATTGGACAAAATACTCGGAGGGCTTTGGGGGAGCGAAGCCAGCCTCCCCTGACCAACTAACGTTGCGAGTAGTGCAGCGAGCCCCTGCGAGCGGAACGGGCCCGCTAACTACCGGAGCGTAGCGTAGGTAGATTAACTAACTGAACTAACAAACGCTTACCGACGCGTAGAGGCGGCACTCGGCTAACTTAACTAACAAACACTTACCGCCCGGCTACATGTAGTTATGACAAAAGGCACAAACGACATGACGAACGTCAAAATATTACATGTAATGATATAAAAAAAAGATACATGTACCCAAAACACTACACCTCTGCCAGTGCAATACGAGACTGTGCCAGAGCAATGCGAGATGCTGAAAGTAATTTATCCAATATAGATATATTACGTATTTTAAATCACTGGCTCTAAGCAAACGAGATTGGCGCCAGAGAAAGCGAGATCACAGAGCCTCCTCCATTTCCAAATCTACCGCCCGACCATCAGCCAGCCAGCCAGCATGCCCCAAACCCCAAGCCCCCAAGCTCAAAGCCGCCGCTCATCCACGACCCCGCCCCGGCGTACCGCGACCGCGGAAGAGCGTCAGCGCGTACTGAACGCATATGAAGCGGGCGACGACTGCCTAACGGTGGCACGATACAACAACGTGTCCCGTGCTGCTGCATACCGGCTGTGCAAGTCGCCCGCCCGCATGAGGAGGTGCGCGCGCCAACTGCGTCAAGTGCACGGACGAGATGGTGACGGCGCTGGAGGGATACCTTGAAGACGACTGCACGTTGACGCTTGTGCAGCTGCAAGACAAGCTCAAGGAAAACTTTGAAGTGGACGTATCTACTTTCACCATTAGCGCGAAGCTTGTGAGCAAGCTAGTTACGCTGAAACAGGTATAATCCTGCTGTATTTGCATATTGTCAACTTTACAAGAAGATTTATTTGCTAATTATTGTTTATTGGTATGTGCGTGCAGATTCGTAAGCAACCATCTACATGCAACAACGAAGTGAATAAAGCTAAGCGTTTCACGTTTGCTACTGACCTCGTACGCCACCAAGCCAACGGAGAGGACATTGTGTACTATGACGAGTCCAACTTCAACCTTTTCTGCATGCGCACCCAAGGACGCGCCCCAATCGGAAAGAGGGCTGTCGTCAAGACGCCCCCGTCAAAGGGAAATAATCTGCAGCTACAATGCGCAGTGTCCGTTGAGGATGGACTTGCGGTGCATCAGCTGCAGCGACGTAGCATTCGCATGGACGTAAACGCCGCGTTCGTCAAGCGTATCTACAAAACGGTGAAGGCGTCCAACACCTACCGTGAGTTCTTCGCGGGCAAGAAGGTGGTCATCGTGCTCGACAATGCCCCCGCCCATAACCAAACGGAGGTGCTGATGGCGAATGTGATTGCCGAGCACGGTGACCTTGAGCTGCTGCGCCTCGGCCCTTACTCGCCGATGCTAAATCCTATTGAAGGTAAGGGTGCCAAACCTGTAGCTACACGGTATGGTTTTATTCTAACGCTGTATATGTTGCTGCTTTATATATACACAGGATGTTTTAGCGTCTTCAAGGCGCGCGTGAAGGCGTACTTGTCGCTGCACCGACAGCGCATGTTTGTGCAGGGTGAGTATCGAACCATGACGGAAGCAAGGATGTCGCTTCTCGAGGATGCAGCCGAAGCGTCGATCGGCTGCATGAATCGCCACTTGGTCGTGGTGATGGCGCTGCATTGCCAGCGCGCTGTCGCGGGCGCGTTAAAGCTAGAAGACATGGAATACGGCGTTTAGTTGCTAATCTACTAAATGGAATCTCGTTTGCTCTGGCGATAATCTCGTTTGCGTTGGTGGCACCCAAAATAATTTTTGTATTTTGGACCAAAAATAAAAAGTCGTGCGCAATACCAGTTTGCTTTCCGTGCTGTCTCCTATTGCACTGGCAAAGGTGTACACTGTCTACGGTAATTAGTCTGACTGGTTGGGGGTTAGGGTATCGATGATGCAGGCTTTTGGCCAATTAGTACGCTATTTAGGCGAGTTTCACTCAATCAGCTGAGTCGCACACTGCAGAAACAGCAATCGCACCGTTTCGAGACTCTCGAATTGGAGACGGGCTTATTATCGAGTTTTTTTTTAGGTTCATCGAGGACAAGACAAACAAGGACAAGACAAAAACAGGATTGTTATAAAGGACGTGCAGTGTAGAAGGTGTTCATCGGGTACGTAATTTAAACAGCGTGTGAACAAGGCGCATAATGCGAAATCATGATGAGCGTCAAAAGCAACTTTTAAACAGGTTTATGCAACCCACAACTATTGAAAGGTTAGGAAATGGTACTGGTCGAATAGTTTAACCGACAGCTTCGTCTGGATGGTGGTGGGTATTACCGGTAATATCTACGCCAAGGAAATACGCAGCATGGGTGCATTCAGCGAGTTCTTGGCAGCCCAGTCTCAATATTTTCATGATCTTCGCAAACTCGACTGTCCAGTAGTATACTCCATCAGTGTCACCCCACGATACTATCGTCCCGCAAAAGCTCTCCATCTGTTGTCCACCGGCTTCAACTTCGATCTTAAAATCGCGCATGACTTGCCAGTGCAACGGGGACATGGGCTTCTTCAGGTACTGCTTTACCAGAGTGTCAACAGAAAATTGGTGGTCTGCCACTTCCTTGGAGAGGCAATTTTTCGCCTTCCGCTGGCCGCCACTTGCTTTTCTTGTCGGTAGTGCTCGAAGCAGACGACTCACATTTATCTCGTTTTGCAGAGCCATAGTAGCTAAAACATGTGAGCATTGCCATCCTGTCCGGGCAAACATCACACAATCGCAAGCATATTTTCGACGTACAGCTTGTATTTGTAAAACATCAGATAGAATAAACATATTCTACTACACCTGCTCGATTGTTATTCGGGCGGATGGAACGAAGTTTGTGATAGCTTCCTCATGCAGAAGCTTAACCTGGTGTATCGACAAGCAGTGTCGCTCGACATTCTGGACGGTGATGTCTTGCTGAAGCTTACCGTTAAGCGAATTCAGGTACCTGTCGCGTCACTCACAGGGTGAATTAGTTGTACATGGGAACATAAATAAACACTTACCTTTGAGCTCGTGCTCTGTCCATGTTTGACCCATTAACATTCGTGCTTGAGATCATGAACTTTGTTGCATTAAATAGGACGCCAAATAGAACCCGAGTACGTGGCGTTTTGAGTCTGTAGTAGTTTTTCTTGTTGTCCAGCAATCGCTTAGTATTGGCAACGACCTCGCTGCACAGTGGACCTATCAACCCCGTCAACACAACAACATACTATTAGTTTGTTGGCCGCACATTCGTAAACAGTGTGATGGGTAGCGCGCAGCGTACCTTCACAGAAGTGATATAAATGTTTTCGAGGTGGCTGGGATGCCTCATGAAATAAAATGTTCGGAATGCCGTCGTTTAGAACGACAGCGGTGCTTGTGCGTAGACATGCAACTCTTTGCCAACAGCAAGTCGGCTACCTAATCCTAGAAGTCAAGGAGGGTGCACGACACAACGCAAGCCGTCTTAATGCATTTGTGGTGGGATTCAAGTGCATGCTGTGTAGGCGTAACACCAGCAATTGCTGCTAAGTAGTACCAGTACATCCACTTGGCACCCAAGTAAGCCTCTTTAAACCAACGCGCGTAGTCAACCTCCCCTCTGCTCCGCCAATAATCCAACACGAGCTGAGAAATAGCTTGAAATTGCTGCTCAGAGCTAGCTTTACTCAGGTACTTGATATTGACTGCGACGTGATCATCGTAGAAGGAATGTTCGGAAAGAAGACGAACTTTATCTGCTGCACCGCATTTCTTGCCATATGAGGGTAGCAATTAAGCAACCGAATGCACGGCCAAACTTCAATGAAAGCGCTAGCGATATACTCGCTTCGGTCCAAACTGCCAAATGCCAAGAAGAGATCAATACCAAAAAATTGAGATGCATATGATCGTACTGTTCGAAACATCGTTGCGTAAGCAACATTATGCTCCGTGCGAACAAACATGTACGCCCAAGGGACAAACGTCTTGGCATATTGCTTCTTTTCATAGTGTGTTGTATATGTTCCAAAGTCGACCAATGTCCACCCCCCTAACCAAATAGTATCAAATATGTTAGATGCCTAACGTCATCATCAAAATGATATATTTCCTCACCAAAATGAAGTATGTAGGTTCCATCCGTGGCCCCGAGGACGCCATCCGCACTCTGGTCAGAATGTGCTTTGAGCACATTCCAAAATATGGCTCGTGAAGTCAGTATGAGACCGCAACAGTCCGCTCTTTTACCATCATCGAGAGTTACTTCATGCGAGAAGCACTCTAGAACTAATGTTCCATGCTTTAAATTTTTGTCCAGCGAGTCGAATACTGTAGAATCGCGATCATTAAGCGACTCATTGGATGCACTACTTAAACCTCGCAAGAAAAACTCGCCCGTCGTCGTGCACAAGTGAGCAGACGTCCACTCGAGTAGCTCTGCAATGGTTTTTATTTCCCATCCACCTAAAGCAACAGGAAACTCGACGTTAAGATATAATATGTGACATAAACAAAAATGTTTATCAACCCACCTGAACGTCGCTTCATCAACGTTGATTTTCGGTTATTCAGCTGAGACGCGTTAGGGATACTCTCACGACGATTCGGAACATCAGCGTAGCGGTCAATTTCTTCAGCTGAGACGCGTTAGGTATACTCTCACGACGATTCGGAACATCAGCGTAGCGGTCAAGCAGAATTTTTCTGCACTTCTTTGGGCCACAGCCCAACAAAATATCATCCACTTCACGAAGAAAGAACCCTGCGATACCTCCTTTCTTTGCTTCAGTGTAGGCCCCCGTGTGTACACCAAAGTCTTGCAGCCACACGGTTTGGACGTCTCTCTCCCTCGAAGGAGCCAAACGAACTCGCTTCTCGCATTTTTCATGTGATATGCAGCGATAAACACTCCTGCCATCCATTTTGGCATCACGTTTCCCATAATTGTACGCAAATGTATACAAATAGCCATCAAAACTATCAATGCCACGTTTAGCCTCCTCCACTGAAGCAAACTTCTCTCGGTTCGTATACGTGACCTTTATTTTCACAGTCGTTTAGCCTCCTCCACTGAAGCAAACTTCTCTCGGTTCGTATACGTGACCTTTATTTTCACAGTTTCCCCATCCGAGCCGTCTTCAGATGACTCGTACTCGGGAATTGAGACACTTGCCACGATACAATCTTGGTCTGTAGAGCCAATGACTGGCAAGGCTGACACTCGGACTTGAATATTCGTTGGCATCGCTGGTGGTTCCGGTAGCATCACAGGAAGAAGTGGAGGTGTACGTAACAAAATTATCGATGTCATTGCAGGCAGAATGGAAGGTAGTGGTGGTACTGGCAGCTTCGGTGAGGCTAATTGTAATGGAAAAGAACTGACTGGACGTGGCAGGGAAATTTGTATAGCTGGATGCGCCGGACTCACGTTAGACGGCAAGGTTAACCCGAGCACCACATCCTTCCAAGTCCTAAACGTCGTTTCTTCAGATGGAGCTGAATCAGTGCTTCCTGTTCCTGGACGACAAGGCGGGGTAGCAACCATTATTACACTGTCTGATGAATGTTATTGTCTGTTGGAAACAACGTGAATGAAATAACCCTCGGTTACCAGCTCCATAGCTTCTTGGCCTATATCTTATAATCGTCCTCGACCATCAATGGCCATTCACACTGTCACACTTGATTAACCTCCCATTTCAAATCAACTCGATAAGGCACCCCGTTTTCCTTGATTCTAAGCTCCACCCCTCGAATTGACGAGGCTGATGTTCAGCATCAGAGGCGAGCGGGTACGATCGCGCGTACGATAGTAGCAAACCCGCGCGGGGGGGAAGGGCCGCGCGGTATTTGCGGAGGCGGGCCCAGCGCCGAGCTCCTCAGCGAGACGATGGACTCTGGATTAAAATCCAGAGAACATATAGAAGGTCATAACAAAGGTATTTCGGTACATGTTAGTGACAGTGACCAGCCGTGCTACGCTTGGCTGGGCTCCCCTTCGGCGCCCCTGTGCCTCTCTTCGCTCGGGATATAAAGATAGTAACTGGTCAGAATACGTGCATACACTGTAGTACCTACCCTGCTGAATTCGGTGTCATCATCTTCTGAAAACTACCAGAGTAACTCTCAATACCGAATAGCCGTGCAAAGATCATTTCTGTACCTGAATGTTGACCCATCCACAAAAAAGGAAGACAAAAAAATGTACGTTATGATAGCAACTGAAATCCTATGTTACCTGGGAGAAATAATTGTGCTGCGTCGGATTATCGGCGTTCGCGCAACCTTTTGGCTTCGTCGCGTTCCCAGAAACTTTGAGTGAGGGGTAATGCCACTTATAATAAAATAATGACTGTCTTAAAAAGGTGTTTCACCACCCAAGTTTATGATGGGAGGCACAATATTCCCAAAAAGGGTGTCGCCACTCAAACATAAATCTGGACCACCAAGATCAGTTATGTCTGAAACATAACAAAAATAAGTGTGATATTCAGTCTTGGCCTACTTCTCTCAAACGCTTTACGAGTGGGAAGTACAACTCAAATCCAGCCGAATATTTTGTGTATTTTTAGTGAATCTGAATTTTTGTACAAGTTTGCGTCTCGAGCCTTTCGTTCGAGCTCTTGACGGGGGATCGGAGCCTCGACGATTACGTGTGGACATCGCATAATGCGAGCACGCATCTCATAAACTACTACATGTTAGCGCATGAGCTATGCGTCTTTCAAGACTTAACCAGTTTGTGTCCTTTTACAACGGAATTCAACCAACAACTGACGAAATCCAGTCGTCTTCTGGCTGCGAGTACACATGTACATCCTACTCTCCTTATGAGGTTACATTGTACTTTAACTCCAATCACAAACACACCAGTGCTGCGATGGAACCACTACTCTTCTACGTCCAAACTTTCCTGATCTTGCTCTATTGTAAAAGACTCTCAGTGTCTTCGCAGGACCCTTGGGTTTTGATTCCTTTGCCTTGGGCTGACTGCCAATCTGCTCGCCGAGCACTGTGCAGTGCTCGGTGCACTGCGTAGTATTACTCATTTCGATATTAGCGTCGTCTGTTGCGGTTCACTTCGCTCAGGTCCATTCTTTTGGGCTGAATGTGACATATCAATAATTGCGTCCGAGTCGCTGCTGTACCGCATTACATTATGAGGATTGCACTTGGACCAGGTCTCTTTGGGATGTTTACGCTTTGTGAGAGGTTCATGGTGCCACTCGCTGCGATCCCAGCGTACTGGAAGTGGGGCTACAGTACTGTCTACGGCTTTCCCTAACGAACATTTTCAAAAGAAACTCAAAGGAGGCGTGGGAATTGCTCAAAAGCTACGGCATGGAAAACGTTAACGTACCTCGCAACATGCTCATTCTCTTAGTATGCGCTATTGCCTTGCAGTTTGTTAGTGATCATTGTGTGAGTTTTACGCTTAGATCGGCATAAACATCACTAGCTTAATTACAAAAGGAAATATAACTCATGCAAAACTTTCCCCCCTAACTATTATCTCTTTTTCGTTGCCTTCCAGCAGAAAGTACTATTCGGGATTCCTTCGATCTATAAACCAGCGTAGTTTGCAAACATGACGTCAAGTATATCACCTACTGAAACATGAGCAAGCGCCAAATCAATTTTGGACGCAGTGTGTCCGTCGCGGTGCTACCACACCTTGTGCGAGTGCCTAGCTTACGTAATTTGGGTGTTAGAACGCTTTTAGTGTGTGGTCACTCCATTTCCGTTTTGAGGGTGGTGGCACATGAAAAGGGGAGTGCTGAAACTCCTTTTTTGGGTGCTCTAACACCTCCCTCAGAAACTTTTCATACGCGTTCCCAGAGACTTTTCATACCTTTAGGTTTCGTCTAAACTATATCGGCCAGCAGGTCAATCGCTGGCTCTGCTGATACTCGAGACGGACCCGCGCCTAAAGTCACGAGAGTGTCTGTGCTGCAGTCCTTATGGAGCGCGCTGCTCTCTGTGATCTCCGCGCGCGGTTGCCTAAATTTCGCAAGCCGAATGGTTATGGCCGGCCATCTAAATTTCGCAACTACGGCTTCCAAATGGTTATGGCCGGCCACGTTTACGACTTTTTGGGTCATGAACAGCACTCTGCGAGATGCTATTCGCTGGCTCGCTGGCTCGAGTCATCTACGACTGCAGTGGTTGGTTTCTTGTCGAAGACCACATTAACTTCATGCTTGCACAGCGGGCGATTTTTGTTTTCACCTAAAAGGGACCTAAAAGTGACCCAAAAGACCTAAAAAACTCAGATTTAACATTATTTTAGGTCCGTTTTAGGTTTAAAAAAAACATGTCACCTAAGCGGGAGTGAGCGGGTGCGAGGCGTAGCCACAGCAAACCCGCGCGGGGAGCCCGCGAAGCAGGGCCGCGTGGTATTTGCGGAGGCGGGCCCAGCGACGAGCTCCTCAGCGAACGGACCCGTTGCGCTCACTCGGAGCTAATTTTTCTAGTGCGGGGGGCTGGGGGTGCAACCATCAATTTACTGTTAGTTTCGATATTTTGACCCTGATTTAAATTTTGTTTTGAGTTTTAGGTCCGTTTTAGATACTTTTATGCCTGATTTAAATTTTTGTTTGGGGTTTTAGGTCCGTTTTAGGTACTTTTACGACAAAATTTAGGTCCGTTTTAGCTCCGTTTTAGGTTAAAAAAACGACATTTTTTTAGGTATTTTAGGTCATTTTTAGGTCCCTTTTAGGTAAAAAAAACATGTCCTGAACAGCAGGCGAACAAACCGCATGGCCTCTATTAACCTCTTTCTGAAGCTCATTGGTACCGGTCGCAACTCAGCGAGTCAGCAAGAAGCCATGCTGTACGATGTCGGCTTGATGGTGAAGGATATATTGGCAGCAGGCCACAGAAGAGCTGTGTGGATACATTGGCGCCAATGGCCATGTTGTAAATTTAAGCCATGTTACTCTTGCACCTAGCGAAAGCAGACTAGTGGCTGTTTGGGCACGTGGCTCTGTGCCAGAACGACGCCATGCAGCTTTCTTGTTTAAATACAAATCTGCTCGAAGTGAAGATGGCGTTAACGAAGCAAGTGTTGCACAGGTTCTGCAGCCCCGACACCGATACGCGCGGCGTCTTCGTCGCGAGACTCCCCATCGCGCTCTGAGTTTTTGGACTTTTGACCAATCCAATACGGGGTGATGTAGTAGCTGTATCCGTATTTTCACAACAGCACCTGCAATTACAAAAGGAAAATTTCTTTTTTATCAATAAGTAACGACTACTACATCACGTAGCCCAACTAAAATCCAGAGCTGTTCCGTGCGAAGTCGCGGCTTTGTTATGACGACCCCTCCATAAATCATCACTTACTATAGGTATCAAAATCCGGGCGGAGGCATAGCTCACCGAGGAATCCGGTAGGCTCTCTGCCTAGTTGCCTACTGGTAGTTGGTTTTTAGTTAGACTGTCGAATAATTACCAATTCGGCAGTGCAAAACACAATAGCAAACTTAGGCATTTTAGTTGATTATAGTATGCATGGAAGATGATTTCGTGGCGTCCAACCTATTTTTCAACAATCAGGCTTCTATAGAAAATAAAAACTAAGGGCCATTCCAAACTCAGTTTACGTTGTCTCTTCAGTGCTCATCGGGTGAGGCAGCATCTGCGTTGGCTAAAGGGATGGCTGTGAAGAATTGGTTCGCCTGTAGCTAGGCCTCTAAAGCATAGTTGTTAAGCGAGAATCGGTGAGAGTTTTTAACACATTTCAACGAGCTGGAGTCGATCTGTAGATATCGTTTTAAGGCTTACTTTTGCCTTACTTTTCAGGCTTACTTTTGTCATATTTATTGTCAATACTTGCCCAAATATATATTGTATTGGAGTCGGCCAAATCCAATAATACATATTTTTAGTGGAAAAATAAATATATTACTGAATTGCCATATTTAATTCCGACCTCTGATCTACAGTATGCGTGCCAGGTGGAATTGATGCTAACCACACGAGTAATGAAACAAGTATACCGAAACAAATTCTTTGTCTCTATCCTCTTCAATCCATGAACGTTTTCTTCTGTGGCACAATTGTTGACTGCACTTTTAAATACTCGTCGCCGAGATATTTTTAACTTGTATTGTTTCCACACATTACCCCTTGCACTGATACCGTAATGGCTTTCATCGGCTACTGCGTGCCAAAAGCAGTTGACTAAACTATGTTGTATCGCAGTCAATAATATCCCTTGTCATGGTCGGGATAATTCCTACAGCTTCACTGTTTAGTTCGATTTACCGGTAAATGACTTTAAACCCTTTAACCCTTTCGCGGTCGCATTTCTCGCCTTTTAATGCTATTTCTAAAACCCGGTGTAAATGGCTTTCTAAAAGGGTGTATTTTGCGCCCTTTTACCTTCGTACTGCTCTCGTCTTACCCTCTTTTATTACTGCCAATCGGTATTTTTAATAGCCCCGACTTCGAGCAATATTTTATTGCCTCAACTGCCATAATCGCCAGGCTTCGTCTATTTAGGCTTTCTTACCTACTGCCTGTATCAGCCTTGTAAAGGCACTTTCAAATCGTTAATGTAGGCATTACATGTATTGTATGTATTTTAGGTAGGTTAGAGCTCTACTTGATGACCCTAGAAGCAGCTTCCACCATGTCGAAGTACTGAGTAGCATGCATCTCTCCTTCCAAGGAGAAATCAGTTAGTCGTGTTCGGTATTTGCTTTTAATATGCGCTTTAAATCTGCTTTAACAGTATGAGTGCCAGGCGGTATACTCCAAGGTCCAGAGTAAGTGTCTTCAGCGACAAGAAGCTTCCGTCAAGATCGGGTTCATCCCATGCTCCGTTGATGTCGAGGCAGATACGCGATCAATCATGTTACTTACCCTACGATCGTTCTGACCGATTTTGATGTAGATCCTTTCGCTCAGACCACATTATGCTAATTACGGCAACACTAAATGTGTTGGATAAATGCGTTTGGTGAACAGTCAGGAGCTTTAAGAAAACTTCATGCTTGCCATGATCGTCGCTTTTGGGGTTGTCATCTTTACTGTAGACTGATTAATTTAAATACGAACCTTTATAGCTCGATCTAGAAATTGTTTCACAACATTAAAAACAACCAGGGGAAGCTGCTGGGGTTAGTCATTACGTGAGACAAAATAGTGTCTAGAGCTTGATCACTACTAGTCTTGCTGCTGGGATTAATGCCTAGCTGCACCTCATACTTCGCCAGCCACGTCTCCTTCTTTTACAGAGCTGCCTTTCCATTCGTCTTGTCTCGAAGAGCGTCGTTTACAATCAGAGGAGGTTGAACCAACCTCTTTCTGGTCATCGCGCCCTAGCTGTCTACTCCAAAAATGGTCTTGCAGTGGATCCTCTTGGTTTCGCAACGACGGGATGAGAAGTTTTATAACTGTTGCGAATTATACTGAATTTCACTATGGCACTTTATATTTATCGCGCCCTAGCTGTCTACTCCAAAAATGGTCTTGCAGTGGATCCTCTTGGTTTCGCAACGACGAGATGAGAGGTTTTATAACTGTTGCGAATTATACTGAATTTCACTATGGCACTTTATATGTCTAGTTAAGTATTAGTGACAACTTGCGAGAAACAAAAGCAGAGAGGGAGAACAACTTGAGAACTGTCACTTTAAAATATACCAAGAACCCCACAGGTGACCTTTGCCGCCCAGCGTTGTGTTGACTCGCATTAACAAATTCCTACTCTGCGCATACCTAGCAGTCTAAGGTTGCCAGTATAACGAACAGTCGATGTAACCATCTGCTTCCTGGAGGCATTATCAAAAAAATAGGCATTGCGCTCACTCTATACACAAAATGCCTCGATTGACGAATCCTCCTGAAATGTAGCATAAACGATATGACAACGGATCACCGCTAATCGCTCCGAAGTCAGTTGCTGCAGCATACCAAAATAAGATACGTGTACACAACCTGTTTTCATATTCACTATACCAAAAGCAACAGCAATGCGCACAAGCTTTTCAGACTCAGAAGACAAGCTACTGGTACAGATCGCATTTCAGTTCGAGAGGGAAGGCCTTCGCATCACATGGGACTATGTTGCTCGTCGAATGAAAACCAAGCGCGGCATGAGAACTCCGCCTAAGACTGGGTAACCTCAAGAGGACGAATGGGAAGTTGATTAGCGGCTTCCCACCATGTTTTAGAGGTCTGGACTCGAGGCGGCTGGTAATCGCATCACGTCTGCCTACGCCACCGCCACCCCGCGATTACCAGCGTCTTATAAACCCGTCTCGTGCGCCGTAACCCCACCTTGGTCGCGTATCCAATGCTGCAACCTCGAGCTACATCACGACCTAGTCCAGCAGTGTACGCAGAGACAACGAAAAAACTCGATGATGACCAGAAGGTAAGCCCTGATTCGGAGTCTATTGGAGTGGGTGGTGGAGGATGCAGGCCTCTCCTGCAAACACCCCAGCCCACAAGCAAGCGATGGAAGCTATGACATCTATTTTTGGTGGTATTAGTCCGAGTGACGTACGCCAGCGAGCCGGTCATATCTATGCAAATGCTGACGAGGTGCTACCTTCATGCGTCTCAAGAACGATAGAAGATGTTGAACCTTTCGAAGTAGACGACGTTTTCCTCGACGTCGTAGCTGAAGTCGGCCACATTGTGCCCAAGTTGCTCTTGCGACTGAGATTCGTATGTGTATTAGCGTTGAGCTTTGAAAAGACCTGGTTGTGATTGACCAGACGTGCATACAGCAACAGATTAAGCACCAGCATCGGCTTAGTAAGGTACTCCTCCAGCAATCCGAAGTTTGAGATGTTTTGCTGCCAAGACCCCCCCCCATTTGCGAAGCCCCGATCATATTTGCTAACATTTTTCGTTTTGAAGAAGATGCAAAATTAGTGGTCTCGCTAAGCTCAGCGCGACGCCGAAGGCACGTGTGGTTTATCGACATCATCGTTTGGTCCTAGACATCGTTCCACGTGTTCGGAGCCCTACTGCCAGTGCTGGGCCCTAGATCGCAAGATTGAAGTACATTGTAGCTGGAAGTCTACGCTTCATCCAATTTACGTACACTGTAAGAAATACTAGATTTACATGTCGTCTATATGCAAAAACTTTAATCGCCAGTGGTCTTGCTATGAGCAGCCTCAGTCAAATATAGTGTTCGTGCCAGAAGCAGCAAGTCTGTCGACAATGCCGTCCCCGCCGACCGCCTTACCGCCGTGTTCGAGGGCCTTGCCACCGTCGTCGAGTCCATGGATTATGCTACTACCGGGGGCTGTATAACTGACGAATCCGTGGGCGGCGGTGTAACCAGGTCCCAGGCCTGCGCCACCACTACGAGCTATATCGCCACCCAGTCTGGCGTCTGTGTCGTCACCACCAAGTATTTGAACAACCCCTTCACCCTCTGCAGCTTATGCCTCTTCCCCTTCATCGCCAAAACCAAGAGCGCGAGCTACACGATGTGGATCGGGTTGGATCAATGGGCAGTGCCCCGGTCACCATCTCCAGAACCAATATGGCGAGCAACTGCAGGTTGTCGTGCTTCAGGCCTCGGCTCATGCATCTCTTTTAGTCGAGCGAGACCGGAATGACGCCGTATGTTTCCTTTATCCGTAAATAGCTGGTTGGGGTAGTAAAAAATATGGAATTTATCCCAGCAGTTTGACGTCGTTGACGGACACATCCATGACTTGACGGGAACGATCGTGAAATACTCGGCACAAACACACTCCGTGTGTGAGGCAGTAGTGTGTAACTTCAGTGGGGTATCAGCCATCCCATCTACACACGATACAGCGACGTCGCTTCCTGCTGTTATCTGCATGAATCTGACAAGATGAAACTGACATGCAGACAGATGTCGCTACTATAGCAGGTTTACCTGCGGAGCGCTGGGATGAAGGTGTATTCAACTGCCCAGGGCCACCATCATCAAGCATCGCTTCACTGTACAGCATCCGTCCGTCACTGGGGGTCTTCTTCATTTGAAACGTTTGGGGGCACCCGGGGTCCCACAAGGACCTCGGTTCTGGCAAAACAACCGGTATTTGGTAAAATGCAATGGTATTTTTTCCTTAAAAAGGTCAAACTACTTTATCTTTCTACTTCGCAGTCGCAGCAGAGCTGTAGAACTGCAGAATGGAAGGCTGTTTAGCTCGCAGCTTCACTTTCTTCTTGTGAGGTCGACCAGGCTTGCGTTTTCCCGCGGTGGCATCAGTGTTGGGGTCTCCTGTTTCGGTGTGCTCGGTATTGATCTCTGGGGCGTTTAGGATCGCTTCAGGCACGGCAGGATAGTAGCCGAGGTGCTCTTGTGGTATTGAGAAATACTTGGCTGACAATGACTTGATTTTCTTTGCGGATAGTTCTTTGGTTGGATGGCGAGGGAGCTGGACGCCGCGAACGGATGCTTCCCAAACACTTTTGATGTTTGCTCCAAAAAGCTCAGCCAACACTGCCTTGCGGACAGCCTCGATGTTGCTGTGCGGTATCATCGAGAATATGATCGATTGATCATCTGGCGTACTTACCGTTTTGCGCGCCGTGCAGACACCTTGGTCAATTTCGAATAGGTAGTTGGATGTGTAGCCAGCAGGAGGAGGAGTAAAATATTTTGAGAGAAGTGCACTCCGCTCGATGAAAAATGGACGCTGTGGGTCATTGTGGTCGAGAAAAATACCGTTGACACTCTTCACTGTGTTCACTTTCTCCACCAGTGCAATAGGTGAGTAAATGTTGAGGCCACGCATGGCATTACGACACCAAGCGATGACACGGTCCGCGATATTGTGTGAGTGCCCGGGAAGCAAAAAGCATAGAACCACCTTCTTGTACGGAAACACCACTGACAGCATAGCAAAAACATCATCACTACTTTGGATTTGTTCTGTCCAACACAGTTGTCAAGCAGACTGAAGCTTATCTCCGCAGCTGGTATTCCATTGCGAGCATTTTTCTGTAGAGTCGAAAGATGATAGAGGAGACGGAGGCTACAGAGTGCATCTGCATTCTTGCCTTGCGCGCGGTCGTCATAAAAGAACACGTTGTTCTGCTTGTTTGAAATATCTGCAACGACAAAGTTTTGGATAATCAAGTTGCTGTTGAAGTAGTCAGCTGAAGGACGGGAATGGCCATAATGCGGCATCGAAATTCCTCCACCGTAACCCTCAGCTTGAATTTGGACGCGACAATACTGCAATGCGCTGTCTTCATTCAATCGCTCGTCGCACTCAGAGCCGCGATCATGCTCGGCTTCCTCAGCGTTGTCGTTGTCGTCAAACGTGTCTGGAATGACTACAGGCGGAAGAAGTTGCTCTGGTGCGTGCAAAGCAGAGTAGTCTTTGATAAACGTCAACACAAATCGACGCTGGGCGATTGCTTCGTCGAGGTGTGTGCGCTTCTCTAGGAGGATTGTCTGCTTTTCATCTTCGGTGATATCGGGCTGTTGAAGTAAGATATCCAGTCGAACACAACAATCACACACGTCTTCTGCAGTTCGTGTTAAGCGGAAGCCAGGGTAGTAAAAGTGCACATACTGAGTGAAGCGTGAATAGCTTAGCGTTCTGGCGTCGGGATGGGCGCGCAAGATATCATCCACATACCGAGAACGCACGACAACCCACGTCAGTTTCGGCTCTGTGAAGTACTGACGTGGGCGGCGGTGGGCGCAGGGAAAACCATCCTCGAGTATCCAAGTAGCGCAGTGAGTCTTAAAAGCATCCAGGTCCAGCTCACTAAATGCGTGCCATGGCTTGACTGGCATTCTTCTTGTGTGTAAGGTGTCAATTCCATCCTTAAGGACCTTTCTCAGCCTCGAAATACGGCTCCCACCAACTGGAGTAATGGATCGGATCACGCGCTCGGATAGTCCCTGTTGTATCAACTGCAGCACCACGCCTTCAGATTGTTGCCACTCCCTGCCACCGAAGTTTGTGTCCCAAGATTCCCAATCCTGTCTTATCTGCTTCACGGTGTCAGCACCCAGCAGCTCTACTGCTCGAAGGCATGCGGCAGCTTGTCGGTCAGAACCCTTCTTCCGTTTACGTTGCGGGATTGTAGACCGCGACCCTCCTCCGCGCCGTTGCGTCATATTCGCTTGATGCTCTTGAAACAAGGGCGTCTTGCTACTCCACACGGGGCCCACGGGCGACTTGCTGCTCTGAGAGGGCGACTTGCTGCTCCACACGCCGTTGCGTCATATTCGCTTGATGCTCTTGAAACAAGGTCGTCTTGCTACTCCACACGGGGCCCACGGGCGACTTGCTGCTCCACACGGGGTCCACGGGCGACTTGCTGCTCTGAGCGGGCAACGGGCGACTTGCTGCTCCACACGGGGTCCACGGCCGACTTTCTGCTCCACGCGGGGTCCACGGGCGACTTGCTGCTCGACACGGCCCCAATGCGCTATTGGTATCCTAACCGATGTATTTTTGCACTCGGTCGCCGCGACCGCAGGTCCAAAATTAAATAAATAATTCCCTCCTTTTTCGGTTTCTGTTGCGGGAACCCGGGGTCCGGCCAACCGCTTCATATGGTTGCTTTAAGATAAAGTTGCTTTACCAAAATGTACCTAGATGATAGCCAAGGTTGTTCGTCCCATGAGTAAAGTCCATTGCAAGCGTTTCACCCCAGCGCTTAAGCATCATCTTCTGCACCCGGGTCTGCATGACGATACCACAAGTGATATCAATTTGGTCTTGCACAACGAGAACATCACAATCATCAAGCTGATGGAGAGCATGCAGCATATCTTTCATCTTATCTTCACCCGAATCCTGGCCAGTGATGCTACGAATGAGATTTCTCGTCTGCTGTGGTGTTACTTTACATCCTACAGCAATGTAAAGAGCAACAGTACAATGTTTAGACGCGCAGCACAGTTAGCTCCTATTTAAAGGGCGTACCAATTCGATCATTCAGGAAGCTTGCGATGTGTGACGAGCTCACACGGGCATCAGCCAGTGTCTTCACGTCTTCCCGATACTCTTCATCAAGCGGCAGAGTATCCGTGTCATGTATGATGCGGCTTGAGTAACGCTGGTCGGATGCGAGTGCGTGTGATTCTACGATGCAAATGCCAACATATTTGTTGTAAGTCTCAAATAAAGGAACAATGCATTTGCTTGGCAAGACTGCGAAATCGGCCGCTCTATTGAGCCAGTCGCGTGCACTGCCTCCAGCGAACTTTTTAATCGTGATTTTCACCGTTTCTGCCGTGGTGTTACCAACAGCTTGAGTAATCACTCTATGTAGCTCGTAGGTAACAAATCCGTCTCCATGTTTACGCCCCATTCTTGTTGCGCTTGATTCTCTGAATTCCGATTCAGATTTGATATCAAAATGACGAGCCCTTGGCTTGCAGAGGTGCAATCGGGAGGCCTTGCTTGAGAGGGACTTGCGGAGTTAAAAAGTAAAAGTGAGAATGAATTGTTTTCGTTTAAAGATCTAATGTTCTCTCGTGCTTCTAGAACTAGCTTCATGTCATTACTTCTCCATCAATCCATGTCTTCTCCATAAGTCCTCAGACATCAGTCATATTAAAAGTCTCAATAGCTTTGACATAATTTTAAATGTTGAACAATTACCGGAGTGGTTACGGCAACCATAACTTATGGTTGCTTTAAGCAATTTGAAACATGTATGGTTGCTTTAAGACGTTTTCAAAATTTCTGGGTGTAATTTAAAACAAAAATTTCGACATTCGCTTACGTACGTATATTGAATAAAATACAAATTCTGTTAAGTACGATCAGCCAGCGCCGTCCGTTTCACAAAACGCGCGGCAACGCGGCATCGCTCGGAGCGCGTATCGGCGGACAACAAGTGGGGAACACGAGGCGACGGGCAGAAAAGGAGAAGGCGAAGCGGCGGACGAAGAAGCATTACACACGAGCGCCTGGGCTCGCTGCGCAGGGTAAGACTGGTCTGCTGGAAATCTCGCAAAAGATCAAATTGTCTGATGATTCACATCACATGAATGTTAATTATAGGACAGCGGTTGCGAGACAGCAAAAATAACTTAAACTATATGCTGGCAAAGCTTGGTATAGAGAAGGACAACGACAGCGGTGACGACTTCGTACTGGAAGAAGAGGCGGAACCAGACTACGATGCAGACTCTGTGGCGGAGGAGGCAAAGAGCAAAATCGCTGACGTTCAAAATGAAGACCCGAAGAATGGCAAGAGACCTGCTCGTTTTCAGTTTGTCCGTTTCTATTGATTTTCGATGCTAACTACAGTGTGGCATGCATTATTTAGAGCACAAACAACCCGAGCACATAAAGGAGCAGATAAAATTGCTCCGCTCTGTCTTGACGAAACGTAAGCTGGAGGAACTTTTTGGGACTTCGGATGCAGATCAGGACGAGAAAGCTGAAGCCAGCGACGGGACGAACCCGAAAAATTCAGAATATGCGCCCAGAAAACGTGCGAGCAAGCACCTGAAGGAGTTGCAGTCGATGGTCACCGAAAGAGAAGAAATCGAAAATGTCGTGCCTCCATTCCCGTCTGATGAGATCGAGTCTTGAGAGAAATTCGACTCTCTGTTGAAGGGTTACAAATGGGAGTACAATCTCAATGTCCGTGTACGGTCTTCTGAGATGACGGCTTCGTACAACAGGTTTGAATGTTTGCTGCTATTTGTATTTATTCAATATTATGGTGACGCTTCGGTTTTGATTCAATTTAGATCGCACGATGCTCAATTGCCGGCCAAATTTAAGTGGACTTACAAAGTTTATCGCTGCGCACACGGCATTTCGCAAGGATCTCAGTCAAAAGGCCATCGAAACAGAAAGTTCCGGTATTGTGGGTGCACGGCCTGATTAATTCCAACACTCACTCGAGTCGAGGGGGGAAGGTACGCGATCGTGATACGGAACAAGATGAGCACGCAAGAAAAATTGGTCAGATGAGCAGAAGGCTCACAATCTGGTAGCACTCATTAAGGGCGGCCTCGAGGCTGAAGTTGAAAATCTGGCGAAAGATGCCGTCACCGAAAACAAGACATTCGAGGCGTTTTTCACTGACGTAGGGTTGTTGCTGATTCCGCAAGACTTCAGCGAAGATCTTGACAACGAGTTGTGGACAATGATGAAACGTAGAGACGAGACAGTGATCAAGTTTTCGCAACGACTCAAAGAAAACACCCGCATGTTTGCCGAGCTGCCTCAAGACGCTGAAGAGATCCCTGAGGTACAGCAATGTAGATACTTCAAACGCGGAATGCCACGTGTCTGGCAAGAGAAACTGGCGGCTTCCGGTGTCGTGTATAACCGACTGAGTGAACTTGTACTATACTTTACGCGTATTGAGAAGGCTGAGAAGCAGCTGGCCATCCGTGATAAAGGCAAGAGCTATAAGGATCAGCGTAAGGAGAAACCCAAAGTCAACAAGAGACGCCGAAGAACCATCGCAAGGATGGCAAGAAGAAGACTAGCAGTAACACGAAGAGTGATAACTGGTGCTCCATTCATAAGACAGCGTCGCATAACACCAGCGATTGTTATACGGTCAAAAAGAAGGAATCTGAAGAGCACAAACGAGTTGAGGTCCAACCCCAGCCAAAACGAAAGAAAACCAATCGGTATCCTCGCATCCACAAGGATTCGGATGCAGAGTCTGATTCTAACTCGGAATCGGATGGGTACAGCAGGGAAGATGAAATTTGTAGATTTGGTGAAAAGAAGCCAAGCCCGAAAAGTGCACCGCTTCGCATTGCAGTAAAACTTCGTCGCAGTGGAGAGACGTTCGAATCGAACTTCGATGCTCTTCTAGACAGTGGTGCTTCCAAAAGCATCATTAACAGTGCCACTCTCGCGGCAAATATAAGGCTGGGTCGCGAACTTATTCCAGCCTCTCCGGTTGTGTTTGACACCATGAGCGGCACGGTCACCAGCAACGGTACGACCGTTGCCCAGTTTTACCTTCCGCAGCTCAAGTCTGGTACATGTATTACGCATCGTTTCGAATTAATCGAAGATAGCAGCGACGTTATGGTAATTGGACGCGACATTATGAATGAGCTCGGACTTATCTTGAATTTTTAAGAGAAGGTGGTACAATGGGATGATTCTTTTCTGAGCATAAACACCGGGCAAAAAAGGACAATAAAAGATACCGTCGTGATGGAAGACCGCGAGTTTTCCGACGAGTCAAAAGAAGTCTCTATTATCGCAGTCAATCCCGAGCAGCTTCTTCCGGAGCAACTCCAAGGTGAACTGGCAAAATACTACTTGACACTGCTCATTACTCACCAGAAGCTGTACGACGGCCATCTAGGACGGATGCGCTTCGACGACTACGAAATATCGATTTCCCCGGACTTTAAGCCGGTCCACGCAAAACCATACCCCGTGGCAGTCAAGAGGAGAAAGCGAAAGACAACATTCAACAACTCATTCAGGCCGATGTACTAGATCAGATCTATGACTTAGAGATGGCGTCGCCGGCGTTTTTGTGGCTAACTCCGATGGAAGTTTACGTCTACTAGTGGATTTCCGATGGTTGTATAAGTACTTACGGCGGAATCCGTACTATGTGCCAAGAATCAGGGAGATCCTGATGCGTCTGGCCAAGGCAAAGTGCAGCTCAACTTTTGATGCTAATTTAGAGTACGCTCGACGGCTCGCAAGAAAGAGCCACCCGTACACCTCATTCTGTTTGCCTTGGGGAAAATTCCGGTACAAGCTACTGCCGATGGGAATCTCCACGGCTCCCGACGAATACCAGGCCTGTATGGAGCGTATCTTTGGCGATTAAACTTTGTTGTGGTGTATCTCGATGATATCTTGGTAATCTCTAAAACCGAAGAAGAGCACCTTGAACATTTGCGAATTGTCTTTGAGCGATTGGAAAATATGGAGTCTCGTTGAATGGCAAGAAGTGCCACATTTTACGCAAAGAAGTTGACTACTTAGGGTACACACCGCTTCTTGGAAATGATTTACTACTATCGTGACATGGTCCCGAAGACTACGCTTTGCAAACCATTACATAGACTGACAAGCTCCAAGGTGCATTTTTCGTGGTTACCAAGTGACACAGAGGCATTTCGCGACATCCAACGTGCTTTTGCAAAAGCTGTATTGCTCTCCTTCCCCGATTTTGATATGTTGTTCGATGTTTATGTAGATGCCAGTGGAACTCAACTCGGTGGACTAGTCATGCAAGGGATGAAAATTTTGGCGTGCTATTCCCGTAGCTTGACCAAGCACCAGTTCAATTATACGACTATGGAACTGGAACTTTTATCTATTGTAGAGCTCCTACGAGAATATCGCACAATGCTTCTCGGCTTTCCGATAGTAATTCACACAGACCACAAAAATTTGATTTTTCCGACTGAAACAAGTCTTCGGGTCAAGCGATGGAACTGATGCTCTCGGAGTATCGGTTATCGATGAGTTACCCGGCCATGCATTACGCACTCAAGCACATAGCTTGAGTGCGTAATGCATGGCCGGTCATCCGCCAACACCAAGAAACTGATTAGATGATCCAGCAGATCAAGTCTGTATGTCTTGGGGGTATCAATAACCCAGACTACAAGCTTGTACCTCTATTGGGATGCACATTGGTTGCTTACCAGAAGCGAGTAATACCAGACACTCTACGTGCCGATATTATCGGATGGTATTACCAGAACCTCGAGAACCTCGGACATCCTACGAGCGAAAGGCAATTTAAAACAATGCTCCACGCGCTCTACTGGCTCAGTATGGAGAACACCATTTCCAAATTTATTAAGAAGTGTATCACGTGCAAAAGTGCCAAAGTGCACGGTGGAAAACAAGACTACTGATTACTACCACCGCGCACCCTGAAAACTGTGAACCCATTCAACATTGTCCATGTCGATCTTATTGGACCTTACGACGGTAATTGCTACGGAATCACTATAATCGACCAAGCTACGCGCTGGCTCGAGGTGGGAATTCAATCCGATAAAGAATCGCTGACTACCGCCGAAAGGTTTGACCGTGAGTGGTTGTGTCGCTACCCACGCTAGTGCATGACAAAGGAATTGAGTTTAGAGGAGATGAGTTCCAAGAACTGCTGCGCAGCTATGGAATACAGTCGAAGCCAATATCAACAACAAAAAAACACAGGCAACGCCATTTACGAACGAGTCCATTTGGAGATTCTAAACGTAATCCTTTGTCATGAAGAAGCTGACTGGAAGAAAGTCATTCACTATGCAGCTTTTGTCGTTCGAGCAAGTTACCATAGCATTCTAAATGCATCGCCGGGACAACTAATTTTTGGCCAGGACATGATCTCCCGAAAACTTTACGAAGCCAATTGGAGCTACATGTCCAAGCGCAGATTCGACGCTATCCTGGCTGATAACGACCGCGAAAATGAAAGACGACTGAGCACTTTTACAACCCAGGCGATCAAGTCATGATTCGTCTACCAAAGAAGTTCCGAAGCGAAACGAAACGCGTCGCTAATGGCCCGTTCACGATCCGCAGAGTTCACGACAATTGTTCCGAAGCGAAACGAAACGCGTCGCTAATGGCCCGTTCACGATCCGCAGAGTTCACGACAATGGTAAAGTCACCGTAGACAAAGGTGCGGCGCAGCAACAAGTCATTATTCGCCGCATTTTCCGGTGCAAATATCTCTACACGCCTCTTTCAAGCCAAGGGCTCGTCACCTTTCACGGCTCTCTGACGCTTGTAAACCTCGCCAAAGAGGTTGGTGTGAAGCTGGTTATCCACAACAAGCTCGGGACGGGATTTAAGGAAGATACAACGCTGCAGAGGAGGCTTTGCTTGTCTTCAGGCCTACACGCTAAGAAGACCATCCGAACAGGCAGTGATTGCGCGCTGCCTGCAGACCCACACTACAGCACCACAGACTTGTCTGCCGCGGTGTAAGATTTACGTTAATTCACATGGTGCCCACCTTGTTCTTCTTAGCGTTTTCGTTGGCGAGAGTCTGAGCCGCTGCAGCCAATTTCGTGTTGATTCGGACCGAAGTGAGACCCTTTTTGGCGCGCTTGGCATTCATGGCAAGCATCAATTAGCTGCTTGCTGAAATCAGCCACCTGAACCTCACGGACGGTGTGGTCATTCTCGGCGTTGGCCATAGGGTCACAACAGCAAACGCGAAAAAACTCTTGATGTTCAGAGTGTGTAGTTCTTGGATACTTTGGGTTATTGCAACAGCGAAGCAAACTGCAAAGTGAGAGCGATAGGATCTTTGCTGACGTAAATCATCTCGCGGAGGGTGTCTTTGGAAACTCCACTGCATCACCGCAAATCGAATGCTGACGTAAATCATCTCGCGGAGGGTGTCTTTGGAAACTCCACTGCATCACCGCAAATCGAAATATCAGAACTTGCGGCTGCGAAATTGACGCAGAGGAGCCGTGAGATCTCACTTTCTAATAACTTTGGATTCGCTTCGCAATACGTTGATGCCGTTTAAATTAAACTTTAATTAATTTTCTAATAACTTTGGATTCGCTTCGCAATACGTTGATGCCGTTTAAATTAAACTTTAATTAATGATGGCGCTAGCTGCAATACAGCTGGTAGTTAAATCAGGCTTCAGGTTCGCGCATAATGCGCGAACCGCATGCGGTATTATAATAGCGCGTCTCGTTACGGTACGGACCTCACCAAGGCTTCAAAAACTGATATCTGTCGGTTCAACTTGCACGTACCAAATGGACGCCTACCATATACCGAATAACCTTTACGTAATACAGCCGCTCTAAGCCAATCAAGGCATGCGCGGGAAATATGACCGAAGAATCCTCTTTTGCTGTCAGCCAAATTCAACGGAGGCAGCATCGGACTCTGATTCCTGTAACTAAAACTTTTAGTGTGAGTAGTTTTATCAAGTGATAACAACAGAGCGAGAAAACCGAGATCAGTGAAGATTCTTCGACCATCCCCACGAGCATCATACATTCGATCCAGAGATGGAGGCTGTGCACTCTTTGTTATAACATACATGTAAATTCCCAATATTTCCCTCACTTCTCAACCAACAACGATGCCGCATAATCCACGCAGACCGTCGAAAGGAAGACCACGTTTTACTGGTTGTTATGGGCGTCAACTCTGCAAAAGCAAAGTCACAGCCTACACGGCTCGGCATAAGCTGAAAGTGCTTCAGTATTTGGACAAGTTCGACGACATTACACTGACTATTTCAACCTTCTACCCTGCGCTGCCTGCGGCGAAGTACAACAGCCGCAGAACGCTTATTCTCTCCTGGCGACGCAACCTGTACAAGATCGTGTCTGACTGTGCGGCACCCGGCAGAGGCATGAAGAAAAAGCGCGATCACGTGGTGTAGCCCCGTGTTGTGTGCACACCTGGAACAAACCCTTGTACACAAATATGATTGATCATATTCAAGCTGAGTTCGGACTCGACGAGGACTTTGATGAGATATTTCGCTCCGTGGCCTTAATCCTTAATAGATCAATAAAGTTTGTTTTGCACTTGTTCGCATTTCTTTTGTTTTCTTGGAGACTCAAGTCGAAGCAAAAACTGTACTATGTGCTGAAGATCAGGTGTGTGCGATAACTAAGGTTATTCGGTATAGCATAGGAACCTGTCAGACCTGCTGCAGGCATGACAACTTAAATTAAATAAAGATATACATGTACAAGTAAGTCGACATATCTGCAGATGCGTCTACCAAAAATACACAACAAATCACTTAGGAGGCGGTGGTGTGTCCAGTAACGGATGACCGAAACAGAAAAAGACAACCAAGGCCGAACCTAAAATCGGCACTTGAAGCCGGACACAGTGAACAAATAAAATCCTGCCATATCCCTCCCCTTCGGGGCACTACTTTTACATCCTTCGCGCTAGTGCATCATGGAGCAAGATGACGGGACTGAGTTGCTTCTCTGTTTGATCGGGGAGCTCATGCAGCATGAGAAGGACGTGGCCAAGGTTCGGGAGGAAGTACACAAGCTGCTGTTAGTGGAGGCATGGAGGGTGGCGATGCGCAGCCGCCACTACCTGACCTAGAGTGCCTGTACCCTCCCATCACATCGGCCTGGATGGCACTGTACACAACCGGCAGTGAAATCAACTTCCTGAACGTGACAAGTCTGACCAGGTAAGATGATTGTATTTATTTAACTGTCATTTGTGTGACATTAAGCTGTGTCTACTACAGAGCCACGTTTCATCAGTTGTTAAGGAGGTTCGCGAACTTCTACACAATCCGACCTGCCTCGTCGCGAGGACGTCACCTCAACTCCGCGGTCTATACCAAGTGATAATAATAATAAGTTGAGGTATATTGTGTTACTGCCATACTGCGGCGAACTCTAATATCCATTCCGAGCAAGGTCAATCCTCCTACCCGGTCCTCTGTCCAGCTTTCCCATGTTGCCCATATTGCGTGGTCAACCAATTTCCCGCCGCTCTTTCCACCTCTTCATGTCTCCTTCCACTCGTTTTTCGATCTCTTCTTGCATTCCTTGCCGTATGAGCCCCTGCTAAATCTACCATCACACTGCGCTTAGAGTCCATGGCCTGATTTGCCAACCAGTCCGCGGTCTTGTTGAAGCGCCTGTAGCGGTGCTCCCACTTTGTCACTGCGCACAGATCCGCCAACTTTCTCGACGCGCTGTACCAGTGCAATAGTGTCCGTGCCTTGGGTTTGGTTCGAGTCTCCATCATCTTGAGAATTAGCGCGCTATCCCCAACTACTTGAATACCTCTCCACCCCTTCTCCGCCGCCTGAGTGAGAAGTCGATGCAGACCTAGGATGTATGCTGTATAGCAGGGAGTGTATGCTGTATAGCAGGAAGTGAAGGCTGTATTGCAAGTGATGTCGGCTGTATAGCCTTTGCAAATGATTTTATAGCCTGGGATGTACCGAACGTAGTTTGACATATACTTGGCTGTATAGACGTATTATGTGGCAGCAGTATGGCTGAAGGCTGTACAGCCAAGCTAGTGTTGTTAGACTGTATGGTCGGTGGCTGTATAGCCGATCTAGTGTCACTAGGCTGTGTGGCCGTACGCGAGGGAGATGCCTGAACAGACAGAGTAAGAGACGCTCCGAGTGGGAAGTCTTCAAAATCGAGTGACATCGCGCGCGGAGTTCGGGCTGGAATCTGGTTAGAATTGACCGTCTTGAAGGGCAATTCGTGCTTCAGATCCAAATTTCGGTGCGCGGACCGCGCAGAAATATACCCCATCCCACCCCCTACGCCTCCCGGCGCTTTTCGCAAATGCGCCAAACTGGGGTTAAACTTGACTCTTGTGACTGAAGGGTGACAACTTCATTTAAATTATCTTCCTTATGTGCCATGGTCTCCCGAAACGATGCAGAGTCAACATCATCTCGGCCTCCTCAGTGTCTGCGTTGGTCGCGGGAGCTTAGCCTGTCACGATCGTCACGCCGGTCGCGTACGCGACCGTACGTCTCGTCCACCCACTGACGAACACGTCGTGGAACATCCGCCGTCCAGTTGTGAACACGCTGTGGATGGCCACAGCGGTCGCGTGTTCCACCGGAGCAGTCTAGGCAGTTGCGAAGACACGGCTCTTTCCCATTTTGTCCACAGGGTTGAGCGCGCGGATGTCGTCCGTATTGCCCTTCTCCTTCTTGCGGCTGCCGTAATCACGTTCTCCACTCGGGCGGGTGCGAACCTCTCGGATACGCGGTCCATGGTACTCCTGCTGCGAGATTGCGTTGACGAGGGCCATGGACCACTCGGGTCCGTGATAATCGATGACGCTCACTGCTTGGCCGAAGGCTTCCCACCATGACGGATCATCTCTCCGCAGGTGGCCCAGAACAGCACCCAGCCACTTGTTGACGTACATCAGCGTCAGGCGGATCCGCACCGGAGAACGAGGTTGGTCAGACGACTTGTTCTTCGAACACGAAGGTCGTGAGCCGGTCCGTCATCTTTGACACGTACAGGTACCATACTTTCTCGCCCATGGTGGACAGCCCGTCTGGGTCAGACGACTTGTTCTTCGACACGAAGGTCGTGATCCGGTCCGTCATCTTTGACACGTACAGGTACCATACTTTCTCGCCCATGGTGGACAGCCCGTCAATCGCGTCCAGGATGTCGTCATAGCTTGAGCAGCTGGCTTGAACTCGGGACAGAGACGCTTCTGGAGAAAAGTCGCTGGAGAAGTTGCTGTTCGTCGATCCTTCCTCCAGAGTCTCCAGCTCGCTTGACTCTCGGAAGTGCATCACCGTCAGACCACGTGACCCCAAGCGACCACTGTAGATAGCCATGAGGACGGCCGGAGGCGTCTTGAACCGCACACACGCTGCTTCACGAAGGCTGAGAACAAAAGACATAGCAGACAGTGTTAGAATCTGGAGACCGTGACCTCATGAAGGGAACAACAGGGGAACACAGTGGTACGCCACGGCAGTACCTCGAAGAGGTACTTAGGAGCGGAGCAGCTGTCACAGGCAAGTACAAACCAAAGGTCAATATCAACTCACTCTTGTATTTTCACTCAAGCCCCACAGTTCCATTTTTTAAACTTAACAGGTTAACAGCCGCATAGTTTCTCAAGAACTGAGAAAATGTCCGACAGCAGCAACAGCGACTTGTCGGAAACTGAGGCAGAAGGTGAAGGGAATGCAGCGAATCAGCAGATACAAGGACCAGCGCAGCGCACCACAAATGAAGCCATGAAGGGTATAAGAAACCTGGATTATCCCAAATACGACCCGGACAGCAGGTCGAACGGGATCGACTATGGATTTGTTTCTTGGATTAGAGGTTTCGAGCGTCACGCACGCATGCGCGCAGCAGCTCAATAGTGAGACTTGGTCTGAAGGCGTACGGCGCTCAGCGCTCGAGAATTACCTTGCTGGCCGAGCGGACGCGTGGGTGACGGAAATGCAGGACACACTTAATGGCCTGAGTTATGACCAGTTCGTTGCTGCACTCACACAGCAGTTCGCGTCCAAGAAATCACGTGGAACCCTCCTCGAGATCCTTCAGTCTACGGCCAAGCGCAGTGGGGAGACGTTTGAAGCATACGCCGCTCGTCTAAAGGAAATGGCGTCTAGTATTCGAGGCGGTCTTGGGGCCAATAATGACATTGCGCTAACTACGTTCATCAAGCGCGCCTTACCCGAGAAGGCCGACAACGTCATGGCGCAAATAGATACAGATTCTGAAAAACCCGATGACGAGTGGAAGAAGGCACTTCGTCTTGTGGAGCGTCTTGTGACCGGTGACGGAGCCAGAGTGACCCAGCAGCGACCCAGAACAGCCACAGCACGCCTGAGCCAGCGTCCCCAGAAACGCCCTGCAGAAGCTGACTCAGCTAAGAGCGGGTGGCATGGGCAGAAAAGGCCGGCATTTGCTGCATTGGCGGAAGGGCGCAGACACGGGCAGACACGGAACGAGTCAAAGTCACAAAACAACAGACGAAGAGCGGGTGGCATGGGCAGAAAAGGCCGGCATTTGCAGCATTGGCGGAAGGGCGCAGACACGGGCAGACACGGAACGAGTCAAAGTCACAAAACAACAGAGATTTTAGTGATCGTCATTGTATGAACAAATTCAACAATGGAGAAGTATGCGACACAAAAGGTCACGACCGCTGGTTTCACGCCAAGTATTTCCCAGGCAAGCCAGTTCCGCCATTAAAGAATCGTTCCAAAGGGGAAGCCCATGTGGCAACATGAAGTGTCACCTTGGAAAACGACAAACATACCAGCAACGGATTAGTGAGCGATCGTGAAGAAGATCTTGCTACCGAGTACGGTTTCTCGTTCGTGGTCTCAGCCCAAGACCAGCTCGCTGGCCTCACATAACACAACGTGGGCCGTGGACTCGGCGTACTCGCATCACATGACTGGTACTCGCAGCATCCTGAACGACATCACGACGGGACCGACGCTACGTGTGACTATTGGAAATGGAGATAGCATGACGTCCATGGAAGTTGGGACGGCCCAACTTGCAGTGCGATTACGTGATGGTTGCACGAAGAAAATTGAGTTAAAAGACGTGTATTACGTACCGGGACTTGTGTGAAACCTGATCTCAGTGGACCAACTCTCCCAGGCAGGGATTTTCTTCCGCACTCATGCAAATGGAACTGCGTCTTGTGTGAACGCCACCAAGCTCACTGTGTTCGAATGCATTCGTCGCAGCGGCCTGTACGAGGTGGAGTCGGAACCAAACGACTCGTGTGTCGCAAACGGACACGCACACTACGTGCAGCAAGTAGAAGACACGGAGGACGGTTGGCACGCTCGACTAGGCCCCCTAAACCATGCGGATATTCGAAAAATGGCTACACTAGAGTTGGTAAAGGGACTGAAGCTCACACACAAGCGCAAGCGGGATGACGACAACTGTGAGCCTTGCCTGCAGGGAAAGATTAAGCGAGGGGAAATTCCGAAGACAAGTACGCGCCCTCTGTGCGAGCAACAGCGTGTGGCTTGCGCGGATATCGTGGGACCAATCAACATTCGCTCCCGCCAAGGGAACCATCACATTTTCTTCCACAATTTCTTGGGGTACACCGAGGTAGACTTCGGCAGAACTAAGGATTTGGCTACATCAGCAGCCATAAAGTGGCTAAAACGCCTGGACAGACGTGAATGCAGAGCGTCGACGGTTGGAGTATTTCGAACTGATGGCGGAGGCGAATACGTGGGGAGCTGTTACTACATTCCTAGAGGAGCTGGGGATCGAGCAAGAGACCACAGAACCTGATACACCTCACCAAAACGGGACGGCTGAACGCAAGCACCAAACCGTGCTCAACATGGCACGCACTATGCTGTCGGCATCAGGTATCCCTAAGGTGTTCTGGGAAGAGGCAGTGGACTACGCCGTGTATGTGCGCAATAGGGTCACGTCAAAGAGTACGCAAGACGGCAAGACGCCGTACGAGCTTATGTTTGGGTCTAAGCCGCTATCGGACATCTTCGCGTCTTCGGCGAGCGGTGCGTGTACTCAATTTTAAATCGTGGAAGTAAGCCCGACGTACGCGGGGAACGAGCTGTCTTCCTTGGAATCGACAAGAAGCGAAAAGGATACAAATTTTTGATGTGCAGAGCCGCCGAATGGTAAACACGCAGAACGTAAGGTTCATCGCAAAGACCGGCTTTTGATGTGCAGAGCCGCCGAATGGTAAACACGCAGAACGTAAGGTTCATCGCAAAGACCGGCACCCACAGCGCCTGATATCCAAGAGCAAGAAACCACAGCTGGCCATGAAGGGTCTACCGACCCGGGGGAAGTAAACGATGGCTATCTTGGATCAGCAGCGCCAGATGTGTCAGCGGACCGAACACTTGTCGTCACTGACGGAGATGCCGGGGGAAGTGACGAAGAGCTCAGAATTCATCTCAATGAGGAGGATATTGCAGCATTCAATGGAACCGACGAGTTGACGAGGCTGCGCAGGTCTGAACGGCGTACTGCAGCAGCCATCGGCCACGCACACGTTGTCCTACTTGAAGAAA
>JAIKVB010000267.1:0-32993 GCA_024679045.1 Phytophthora brassicae | reverse complement strand
TCGAGCATTGTCGTAATAATTCCACGTAACTCATTTGAACGGATATACCGACAATATGCTCGAATTACACCAGAGCCTGGAGCATGTAATTCCAATTTCTCTAGCAATTGACGCATTGATTTCTTCACGATGCCTAGTTTAGTGAACCACTCGGTACATTGTGTTTGTGGCTTATGCTCCGGATTTCCTTGGGTTTTAGTATAGAGTTGATGACTTTCATGTTCGTTGAGGATATCCAATGCATCCAAACTTGCACGATAATCAACCAATTTCTTCCGATCACCCAACTCTTTCTCACTCATTGAAAGTAATACATTAAGTGCTGTCAATGCAGTTGAAAATTCCTCTTCTGCATGATTGAGGAAGTCTGAGACTGCCAAATCATACAGAAATCCAGTTTCCACCTTTGATTCAGTAAGTTTTGGTGAGCGTGGTGGTTCCCTAAGTCCAGCAGGATAAGGATCAACACGGAAGGACAGAACTCCTTTAGGTGATCGTGGAGTGTCAGCCGGATCAATACGAAATACCATTGCGTCTTTCTTAGGTGTCGGACGTTGAGGACTGGGTGGTCTAGATACAAGTTTCGGTTCCTCTCCTGGTCTTATTTCTTCTTCTTCGTTCACGATAACTAAAGTCGCAGTACTTGCTCGTTTGCGACTGTTTGCCTTTGCTAGTATCGACTTTGATCGAGCGCTCAGTCCGAGAGTAGCTGTTGGTCGACGTTGTGTCATATCACGAGCAAGTTGAAGTCTCTCTCCAACTGTCATCGCTCCATTAAAGTCAACTCGAGACTTTCGTTTCTTCTCCAATTGCATCAAATTCTTGTCAACTGTACCATGTTTTGGAGCACTTAGCTCACTAGCTCTGCGTTGTTGTTTTCTTATGAAAGTTGGATCTGCCGGAATCAATTTCTTCTTTTTCTTCCCAGGAGAAGCTTGTGGTATACCAAAGGAATATACAGACATTTTCACTTTCGGTGGAGAAGGGATAGCTTTTCCACGTGATCGAAAACCAATGAAGCGACTTCGAAGCTCGTCTCTTTGGCGTTGTTGTTCTCGAGTAAGTGGTTTCTTAGGGCGGTCAGTATCGCCGTCTTCTTCTCTTGAATGATTCTCCCATGCATCATCATCTTCATGCTGACTTTGGCGTGAGTTGTGGTTTGTCATATCTTGCAGTATCTGAAGTTCATCACATGCAGTACTAACCCAAAGAGACTTGTAGTCTGGTAGCATATCACTTTCAAACAAACATTTGCCAGAATTGACGTCACTGTTCACTTTCTTCTTGTCTTTAAAACCAGCACAAGAAATTGAGCCCAGAGATTGCAACACAGGCAGTAGATTTCGAATATGAACAATATTTTTGCGTTTCTGCCGCTCGTCAGTCTCTACGACTGGGTTTCCATCCAGATTTAAATGTGCTAAAACCTTATTGAGCGACAGCAGTCGAAGAGCGTGAACTGTAGCGATATTGTTATTTGCAAGCTGCAGTATTTCCAATAGAGCTAAATGCTCCACATTTTTCACCGACCGAATAAAGTTGTGGCTTAAATCAAGAGCTCGGAGCTTAAATATTTTTGAGAATCCTGTGATCGTTCTCAATTGGTTGTTGGCCAGGTTTAACACTTCAAGCCTTGGAAATGATAATAAATCGTTATTTGTGAGCTTTGTCAACATGTTTCGTGATAAATCCAATACCAGAGCAAACGGAAAGCGGCACTAAAAGGGAAGAAATGAATAAATTAGCCTGAATTTCATCAAGATTGTATTAAAAAAAACATATACATCACAGAGACTTACCTCGGAGAATAATACTAGATCTGATAGCTCGTTATCAGGGAGTAGCAAAGCCAAAAGGTTTCTGAATGGAAGCTCGGCTGGAAAATCTTTCACAGATAATCCATTCCTGAATTCAGAGTGGATAAGTTTCACCACAGATCGCTCCTTGCCATCCTTCTTTAAGTCAAATATTAGAGATTCAACTTGTTCTTCAACCTTTTCATCCTCTTCAGGCTGGTTAGAAGGAAAATCTGTAGTTTCAGTATGACTTGGGATATGTAGTCTGCTTCGTCCTTCAGTTCCTCGATACACGAGTGATGATAAATCGTCGAACCGATGCCTTGAAGCTACATTCATATGTAACGATCGCTTTTCCTCATGATTAGCACTAGAAATTTCACTTTGCATGGTAAGGTCTCGTAAAGCTTCAGTTCCAGGAAACCTTAGACTTTTGCCCCCATTCTGCTCGTTAGCACTACTTACAGAAGTGATTACAGACTTTGGGAGTTTCTGAGTAAACCTTGGCGGCTTATGATCTTCTGCATCGCCAGAGCTTAAATTTTCAATATCGTCGCGAGTTTCAAGCCAATCAGTGTTTGTGTTCTCATCATCCTCTACTGAAAATTGTTCACGTGATAAATCAAGGTTAAGAGTAGGAGGATTTGCCGTTAAAGCTGCCTGAAGTTTGCGATTAACTCCATTAGAATGTTCGTGTGTATCCATCACACGCTGAACAGATCCATCAAATGCTGAAGATACGACGCTCATACTATCACTAATATCCGAGTCGTGAGGTGACGAAAGTGCTGATATTATGGAGCTTGAAACTCTTTCCCGAGTCAATGACAAATGCTTCTGACCCTCATCGTCCATACTTGATCGAGCAGAACGTGGACTTGGACTCACTGAAGTTTGTACCATAGAAGCTAATGGTAAAGTTGGAATCGCTGGAGGTTTCGTGAAAGGTGTCGATTCTAATAAATTCTTTGGAACTGCTGGAGCGCTAACAGTCGAAGCTGATTGTGGCTTTGTCATCATATTCTCAAGCGGTGCAACAGAAGCAATTTGGGATGAAGGAGTTGCAGGAGGTGTTAGATCAGAGGCGATATCGCTGTGACGAAAGGAATTCACAGTTCCAGTTGATAATCCACTACTGGAGGAGGAAAGACTGCGTCGGTTCTGGAGCGGTTTTAAAGGTGATGATTCTGGGAGATTTATCGTCATTCGAGGTGCTCCAAGGATGGCATGTCGTTCCTGAACTAGCGCTTCCCATGGTGGACTAGCTGAATGTCGGGAAGGCGAAACTGCACACTTGGCGAGAAGCACATTTTCCAAGTTGATAACATTCTGAGTGCTGTCAGTTGATAATGTGTGTTGCTGCATAAATGCCCGGATTTCCTTCTTCGTTGGTGTTGATGCAGTTAAAAGTTTGAGAACACCTTTAAACTCTTCCTCGTCGATAGTTCCGTCATTATTTCGATCGATACGGTTAAGTGCTGTGCGAATCTCCAACCGTTTATCTTCCCGTCGTAGGAAATCAATGTACTGCGATATTTCCTGCAAAACGGACGGAGAAACCTCGTTGCCTTTCAAGTTAATATTGGTGATGTATCGCGTGTACTCGGGTAGAGGAGGGTATAACGGTTGTTTCGTTCGAGGATCGATGGTAGGAAGAGTTTTGGCTGCAATTAATTGCAGACGAAGAACCTCCAGCAAACCTTTTGCACCCTTTTTCACAAACAACAAACAATAAATGTGAGTACAATGGTAAAACAATAGGATATATATTAATTAGCCCAGAATAATACCCACATCGTCTGTGATCCGGTTGTCACGAAGATCAAATGATGAAATGAGAGGCATTTCCAATAGAGCCTCCGCCATTGCCAACATTTGTGGATCCGTGATATCTTCCTGCCTGAATTCAACCGAGTGAAGTTCTTTCTGTCCAGCAATAGCTTTGTAAATGCTCTGCTCATGGAGAAATTAACACAATCTGTCAGTAGGATAGTATAATGTCATTAAAACAAGCTTGATAATACCTTTTCGAAGCACGGAGGGGTCTCAACTTGTCGGAGCTCCGCATATTTAGCGTAAACATCTCGAAACCTGTGCAAATAATACACCATACATTAATGTCTAAGAAACGTCAAGACTAATAACAAGCAGCTTCATGAAGAAACGAACTTCTTGAGGTCTTGTAGCGACGGTGTACGTAACTCTTGACTCTTCTTGCGCTTATGGAATATCCCGCCTAACATCGAGGTTTTATGCTGTTTGTGCACTTCGACAAGATAAACTGAAAGCTGCAAACTTGAGTTTCGACTTTATTGAGCAAGGCACAAGTTTCGAAACGTCACTCGCATAACCACCGCCCAGAATGGACGAGCTACAAGATAAACTGAAAGCTGCAAACTTGAGTTTCGACTTTTTATTGAGCAAGGCACAAGTTTCGAAACGTCACTCGCATAACCACCGCCCAGAATGGACGAGTCTTCGTGCGTTACTTAGCTGCTTTTCCTAACAAACTCGCTTGCAAGTGTCAATCATTGCAAAGACTTTGACGAAGCAAGTCCAAAGACAAAGTAATCGACAAACCCAAGAAATTAATGGAAGAAGGGACCGATACTGATGTCAACAATGCGATGGAGGTGGTAAATTCCCCCGAGGAGGATGTGGTGCCTCTCATTTCTCCGCAAATTATTTCGCAGTACTCAAACGTCGACGAAGACAAGGAAGCAAGTCTACATATTAAACCAACGTGAGTACAGCTTCAATTATTCTAAGCACTTGATCGGAACTAAAATATTTATCTACAGGTATGTATTGGGGTTTCGCGCTTGTGGTCGTACAGTCATTGATTTTGCTACCGAGTGTATCGTGATTTATCCCGTAGCTCACCACTTGGTCCTATACAACCTTGAAACCCGAACTATGGAGTTTTTTCATCATGTTCGACATGCCAAGTCCGTTCAAAGCTTTCAACTTTCACCCAACCGTGAATTATTAGCAGTGGCTGAAGTTTATCAACAAAGTGCCGTCTCAAACGGACAAATGTTGGCAAATGGGAGCTCTAGCTCAATTCCATCGCTTATAACTTCCTCATTAAAAGGATCAAATGCAACAATTATGACACAAATGAGAGAGCACGAAGTTCGTACCATTGGAATATACAAACTGGCATCAAAGACTCGCGTTCGCAACATCCCTCTACCTCTGAATTCCAATGTCGTATCCTGTAGTTTTTCAGCTGATAACAAATATCTCGCCGTTCTCGAAGATGCACCTGCACATACAGTGACATACTGGAAAGTAAGCAATGCAAAACTTGTGGCTTCTTGCAAATGTCCAAGTCGTGGGTCACGCATCCACATCAGTCCAACCAACGCAAATTTCATTTCCGTGTCGGGTCCAACAACGCTTAAATACTGGGTCTGGACTAATAACGACTTCAAAATCTCCAACTTTCTACCACAACTCAAAGACCAGGAACATTTCGTAGATCATACTTGGCTCAAAGAGCACATGATTGCACTTTCAGAGCGTGGTCTTCTACTGTGTTTCCGAATTTCTCTTGATGGTTGTAACGCAGATCTCGTTCATTCCTCTCGGTGTCATCAACCGTCTCATGTTCGCATGGAATGTGTTACTGCTCATAGCAAAGGGTTCGTTCTTGGGGGTTCGGCTGGGTTTTTCAGTATTTACGAGGTTTCGGTATGGCTAAATTGTCTTGATATGGTGACAACAAATACTGATATTTTACTGTATGTAGGATGATGCAAAGGACCCTTTTCCGTTTGTACGCTCTGTGTCTGTCGGTGACATTGCGTTCGATTGCATCAGTGTCTCCCCCAACTCGGAAACCATTGTGGCATGCTCGAAAACTCGAGAATTGGTCACTTTTTCGATGAGTGCTATTGACACCGAACAGGAAGACAAAATTGACTTTCGTGAATTTATTCGCTACGTAAGTTATATCAATGTGTACTAATTCGTAGTATTATTTACTTACTTCTTATTTGTGATGTTTTCTGTAGGGACATCAAATTGGTCCTGTTCTCCAAGTTGATGTGTGTGTGCAGCGACCAATTATTGTAACTTGTGGTACAGATAAGACTATTCGCGTTTGGAATTTCGAGTTGCGCAATTACGAGCTCCTCCATCAATGTCCCGAAGAACCAATGACTGTTGCAGTACATCCGTCTGGATTCCAACTCGTTGTTGCCTTTAAAGAACGTGTCCGGGTCTACCAACTTTTGCAAGAAAGTTTGCGCCAAATCAAAGAACTCGCAATAAAAGCTTGTCGTTTTGTCCGGTATTCACACGGTGGTCATCTATTTGCTTGCGCTTCTGGACTTACCGTCACGACATTCCGAACTTACACTCTTGAAGCTGTTCACACTTTTTCAGGACATATTGGAGCTGTACGATGTTTAAATTGGAGTCGTGAGGATCTTTTTCTCTTTTCTGCTGGTCATGATGGCGCTATTTATCGTTGGGATATCAGCACAGGATCTCGAAGTGAAGAGATGCAACACATCGTGAAACAGTGTCAATATACAGTGTTCGTGGTGGATCCTAATGATCCTTGCGTCGTTGTAGCGTCTGGTAGTGATGGTAAACTTCGCGAAATTACAGCAGGAGAAGAAACAAAGAGCTACGATTTACCTATTGGTACAGTGATAACGTCCATGGCATTGATGAAAGATTGCAAGCGGCTTTTTGTCGGTACTAAAGCAGGAAGTATACTTGTCTACCCTTGGCCAGTGACTACTAAGAATATTGCTGAGTATTTTGCACACGCGGAAGGAATATTAAACTTACGAATGACCGAAGATAATGAACAGCTTATCACTTGTGCAGAAGACGGTAGTGTCAGTATTTTCAAAGTTCTAAACGGTGGAATTCTCCATCAACCGCATGGTGTAGATACAGTATCGTCAAGAAGTGGAAGTTCGAATACTAGACCCACTTCTTCAGCAACACCAGAGCGAAGGAAACTCGGTACGACGTATACAGATGCTGTGCTTGTTGCAAGAGACGATTTGGAGGAACGACGTGCTGAGGGAGAAAACTTGGTACGACGTATACAGATGCTGTGCTTGTTGCAAGAGACGATTTGGAGGAACGACGTGCTGAGATTCGGGAATGGCAGCAACGACATGACCAAGTAAAAGCTGATGTGGAATTTGCACTACATCGCAAAGAGAACGAATGGATCAATCGTCTGCATATTCTGAAAGAGGAATCGGAACATCTTGTAGTGCAAGAACGGGTGCGTTATGAGGAACTCGAAGCTCGGCACCAACTTGCAATTCGAAAACATGCTGAAGACTTAACACAAGTTGAAGCTCATCATGTGAAAATGACGCAAGAACTGGAAAACCAGTACGAACGCAAATTTGCACAAGAAGTTGCTCGATACGATTCACTTTCTGAAATGTTAGAACAGACTCGACAACGATGTGAAGCTCTTGTTGAATCACAAGACAGTCAGAATCGAGGCACTTTACATGCTGAGCGCAAAGCAGCGTATACTCGATCCAAAGAGCAGAATGAGATTATCAAGCGATTGCATGACGATCTCAAGTATAATCACGTCAAGTTTGAGGAAGTTTTGCACCAAGAAGAAACGGATTACGAGCAAGAGATGCAAAAGATGCGCGTCGAGTTTACAGCTCAATTGGAGAGCGAACGTCAAAACACTGCAGTAAAACAGGGTCAAGTTAGCGCTGCGAACACGAAACTCGAGTCATTGAGAAAGAAAATGCAGGAATTAAAGGCTTCTTCGCATGCTCGGGATGTCCTTTTAGCCACTGAACGAGCCAAATTGGTGAAATTTGAGGCGACTTTGGCAAATTACGAGAATCATTTTGACGTTTGCCGCAATTCTAGTCATGAAAAAGAACGAGCAATTAACGGACTCAAGTCGGAGAACCGCGTACTTGAAAACTTCCGTTCTGTTCTTTCGTATCGTATTGATGGACTCGAAACCGAGCAAGCTCCAATGCAACAGCACCAACGTTCACTCGAAAAACAACTTATCGCTATGCAAAACGAGTTAGCAGATGAATTCCGTGCAAAAGCAGAAGCGCAGCAGGAAATGGAAAATAAAGACGCCAAGATCCGAACACTTTCATGTGAAGTCAAATCGTTGCGCCAAAGTTCATTGAAGAAAGAGTATTCGGTAGGTGAGATGACACGCGAGCTCACGCGTTTGGCGCAATTGACAAATTATAAAGATCTTGAGAGCGCTGTGAAAGATGCGTACAGAACTTTTGTCATGGGAGAAACACTGCATAAGAAACCTCCTCGATCTATCGTTGCAGTTAACAGTTCGGTATCATTACTCACTTCTGTGTCTTCTCCTGGTGGCGGTGGATTCTCTTCACCAGCAAAAATACTAACGACAATACACAGCAAGACAGCAAAAGCTCCAGAGAAACAGCAACAACAACAGCTTTCAAAGACAACTCCAGCTATTGTAACATCTGGTGTATCGGACGAAGCGCTGGGTTATGACTGCAAACAGTCTGTGGGTGAATCTGTCAAGCAAATGGAGTACATGAGTCGTACTATTCAAACTCTCCGTACAGCTCTTGATCATGCAAAAGCACAGGCTGATCGTGTCCGTCGCGAATCGGTGGCTGAAGGAAGTATTCTCATTGACGAATGCAACCGATTGCGCAAAGAGAACAAAGTTTTGCAAGTCCAAATCCGAGATCTAAAACGCGCTCTCTATGTAGCAGGAACAGCGTCAAATAATTACGATACGTCAGCGTTTGACTCCGCAAGATCGCGGCAACGAAATTCGCCATCGCAATTAAGTCGATCGAGTCCGCAAATTCATTCTCGTCCCTCTTCCCCATTGCAGTCGCCTGAATTGGATCTCACTATTGACGTCACCTCCAGTCCTGTCAATCTTGCGCCTTTGCACAATGGACGAAGTACGCCATCCAAGCAATTGCGACGTCAACGGACACCCAGCAGTCCTTCGCCTAGTCGCAACAACTCGAATTTACTTCCATTTGCACGTGCAGAGCGAGGACGCGCTCGCACAGACGAACTTGCTTATGTAGTGGACAAACAGAAACGCGATATCCAACGTTTGCAGTCGCAGGTGCAATTGCTGCTATTAGGGGCAGCTGATGCGCCACTAAGCCAACCGTTTCCTGCAGTTGCGCGCATGATCTCCTCATCGCCTTCGTCGTCTTCGCAAACGCTGATTTCTACTGATGCGTCTTGCAATTCCATGTCCGTTTCTCGTATTGGCACTTTGCGGCCATTAGCGCAGACGTCAACGCAATTGCAGTCGTCTTTCGTGCTAGCTGCAGCGGACTTTTCAACCGTCAAGCCTGGGCTAACGGAGCCACAGAAACTCCTGAAGCAAGCAACGCTATAAATGTAATTTATGCAATTGTTATTATAGCGCATTTCGGTGTTTGGAATCGCGAAACGGTCCGTTCCAAAATAAAAAATATGCAATTGTTATTATAGCGCATTTCGGTGTTTGGAATCGCGAAACGGTCCGTTCCAAAATAAAAAAGTGTTAACTTCAACTTGCTATAATAATAACGTAGTGTACGTAGCGGTTACGTAGGTCTCGACAATTCACCAACGCACCGTTTCACGGATACGGTGCTTCGCCTTCTTCGGTTACGTAGGTCTCGACAATTCACCAACGCACCGTTTCACGGATACGGTGCTTCGCCTTCTTTTGCAAAACGAGAGATTGGCGGCTCTGAAGTTTCATATTCCTGGTAAGGTTACTGGGAATTTTTCCTATTCGAGGTCAGGGATAAAACACGAGCGGTTCAACCGCCCAAAACGCCCAGCATTGTCAACTCGGTGAGCGCAATCATTAATGCAGATTACAGAAGACTAGACACGACACCATGTACCTTTGAAATCTGACTTCTCCTGAATTTTCCAATTGCGTGTTGCTGAATGTTGATGCTGCCACTTCTGGTCTTTTACTGGTACAGTACAGGACTGACTGTACTGTACGGACTTTTAAAAGGTTGACGCGACTGTTTACGTAGCATTCACCTATACGACCGTCGAATTAGAAAACCTTAAAATGATCAAAAATCATTCTGAGGAAGCTTTACTTTAGTTGCCCAGCATGATGGCAACCGCTACCACTGCCCAGAACCTCAGGTTTCCAGTTTGGTGTTTGGCCTATTGTGCTATTGCAGGCTGCTGGAATTAATCTATTGCTGTGATTACCCTCATTTCCCCCTTGCCGCTACCATGCCGCTAAAGCGTTTACGGACGTCTTACCCGACTTGTCCGTTTTGACTTGAGAACTGTATGGGTTCTAAAACTGAGGTCCTGCAAATCACCCCTGCAAAGTCGGACTACGTAATCTCAAAGCGGTTAGACTCTCTTCACTCACACCCGAAGCAGGGACATTTGCATAACTAACGCGGCCTCAAATCTGAAAGAAGCATTAACGGCACAGCCTCAAAATAACATTCGCAGTGGTGCTCCCAGTCCCGACCGAAATACTCCCGCATCTCATCCGGGCGTCGCATTGCAACACCCCGCGCAACTGCAGTCCAAACGCGAAAAAGCCACCTATTGCGCTAAGCAACACCAACGCACACCCAGACAGTTCGACAGCAAGTCCGAGAAAGGCCGCAATCAACCCACTCTAATTAATTCGGGATTCTGTAGCCATCTTAATTTCAGGCTCCTGAAACTTAAAACTTCAGCAGTGAAAAAGGACGTCACTCTTCATTTCGACACGTGAAAGACCCAATATGGACCTCGCTATCCGAGTGAACGTTCGCTACGCATCCCCCGCCAATTCACAGATCAAAGACGCGTTGGTGCTGTTCAAGAGCGCACGCTGGGTTCACTCGATCATTCGGTACATCATCCCACAACTCAACAGCGTTTCACCTGCTGCTATGCAACTTATGGAGACACTCAAGAGCAACCCAGCGGATGTTCGACAACAACAGGACGGAGAACGAGCAGTCTGCGTTGTGTGTATGGAAACACTCACGTCCCCTTGTGCTGAGCTTCCGTCGTGCTGTCACCAATTCCATGAACACTGTATTGAACCCTGGCTCAAGATGCACAGCACTTGTCCTACATGTCGTCACCAGTTGCCTACCGACGCTTACACGAGCTACAGTGTTTACGCCATCAACACTACCATCGTCTTACAGCAGTCCCAGTCCAGTATGCCTGCAGCTGAGCTCTTGGAATTGTCAGCAAGCAACCAGGTGATCCGAGCAATTGTTAACGCGAGAGTAAGGAGAAATGCAGCAGCCACGTCTACAGCTGGAGAAACTTTGATGCCGCACGGATCTCTGTCAAGTGATGTACCCATTTTCCAAACTGAGCCGCCAGTCATGAACGCGAGTGTCATGCAACGTGGTTCGGGTCTGTCTGCTACTTTACCACCGTGTATTAGTGAACCTGTGGTCCCAGTCATGCACCGGAACGCATCTCGACGTCGATTCCGTGAACAAGAAACGATCCGAGCGATTGATAAACGACGTCGGTTGAGTGATTCTGCAGAGGAACAGGATATCTCAACCTCGTGAACCGGTATTGACCATTAGAATTAAGTCTCCCGTTTTTGAAAAAACAATAAGATAGATCTCGATTAGTTAGCAACAAAGTCAAGTGGAAGCTAAAGCCAGCGACGCGCAGCCATGTTTTGCTATTCGTAGCTGTTATTGAAGAAAATCCTTATTTAACGAGAAAATAACAACATGCATCCCAAACCTCATCGTCTTTTGTACCCAGTTTGTACGACTCGTTATCACCGTGACAGCAGTTCTGGTGTCAGAATTGATCGCATTGATAATACCCGCACAAGCTCGAACAGATCAGTTGTCGACTCAGCTTTTGCATCAGGAGGATGTCCTACTATCCACTCAACAATGTGATTGAACGGCGTGACAAGGCTTGAAATAGCAGCCGGTAAGCGGCACGGATGCTGCTTTTTATCTTGAAAGTGACTTGCAATGAACAGTACCACACACACAACATGTAGCAGCATCACGTAATGGTCGTCTTCGCCACGAGTTTCCGCCGTGAGATTCTTATCAGCTTCTAACCGTGAACCACTCGCGCATGCAACGGGCAGAAGGAACGTTAAAGCTCGAAACCACTCGAGTGCGTTGGGTACACCAGACGTTTGCGAATTCCCAGTGCTTTCATTTCCGCCCCGAATTAAAATGAGGTTGATCAAAATGCCGAGAGAGAGCGTCAAAGTTGACACGTTGGCAAATTCAGTGTTTCCATCGGCGATGTCGGCACAAATCGTGCAGCAAAACTGCATTAACCGTCGCAAAACATCCACATTCTCTGACATGATGGAAGCGCCATCTGGAAGTGCACTGAGCTGAAGTAAACCTGGTAGCAGGAAGTGGAGCTGATCAATACTGCTGTCTGTCTTGTGGATGATAGCAGCTTTCTGTATCATTTGAGAAACGGCATCCACTTCGTCGTCAGAGTCGATTTCGTCGTCTGAATCGACAAGTTGGTTACTGCTGATCGATCGAAAAGGTTGTGTTCCATCATCTGCAACCCAAGCTAGCAATGGCTTATAACAAACCATGAATGGAACTAATTGAATCACCAAATCCACACTGGTGTCGGAATCTTCAGCAATCCACGCACTTACAACGCGTACACTTGCGCAAATGACAGCGTCAAGGTGGTAGACAGACTCCTCGTGAGATTCGCGGAGTTCACGATAGCGATGTGTCTGAACGTAATCGCGAACAAGCGTTAGCAGCTCCAGCACAACGACAAATACTTGGTTGAATGTTCCTTTCATCTCTAGCAAAATGTCATATGGCAGCACAAGCTCACTCTCACAATTGGAGACAAGCCCACTGATGACCATTTCCACAATACCGTAACAAATGGGAAGGATCGCCAGCACGCGTTTAATCTCTTTCGCACGCCTCTCGATCTCTTCCATTGATTCAACTTTGGGTTCATCAACTTTTACCAGGGAGAGCTCTACTTCGTCCAGCATAATTTTGATCTGCAATATCGTAAATAAATACAGCACAACAGCGTCAGAAGTCGCTTACTAACAACAATCTAAAGTAGACAACTTACCTCAATCGACACGAGCTTCAGCAGAAAGAGAATGAATTTTCCGCCTGACACTTCGTCGGGTGGCGCTTGGCTACGAAGGGTAGTACCCGGCAGCATCCAGGAAGTACCGGAGTGTTGCATGAGCTGAAAGATCAGTCGCAAGCATTCGTCACGTTCTTGGTGAGACCATTTGGCTCGTAGAAAACGCAGGACACCCGTGCGAATATCAGATAGGCATTGCGAGCTTAGAAGCTCCACGGGCGCTTCACTAACCTCGACCAGTCTCATGTAGCTGTTTAATACCGCTAACACCTTAATGGCTGTGTCACCCTGTACACGTGAGAAGCTGGAGCAGATAAACTCAAAGTCGTAACTGTGGATTTGTGTCCACAATACAGGATCGCTAGCCAACCCACCGACAATGGCCCACAGTTCCTTTAAAAGAGCATCCGTCTGCTGATCCTGCTTTGCCAGTTTATTCTCTCCTTCGAGATCTCGATTTGAATGCGATCGGTTCAGCTTCTTCACCGCACTAAAGAGACGTCCAAGTATGTTTTCATGCATTAACACCTACAATAGAGTGCAACGATTGTTCAGACACTATCGACAAGCAGAATATCTAGTGGATAATCTTTTAATTGCACCTTCTGACCCTTCTCAGACTGTAGTAGACCTGACAAGATGTGAACACAATCCATAGAAGACTCGTGGAGTGTGAACTGCGACGCCAATTGCTCCAACAAAAACCTGACGAGTTTCTCCTGCGCAAACTCGTTCGCCACGTTTGGGTCTGTACAGAAGCTGCTCATGTCACCAAACATATAACATCAGCTACACATTAGCTTAATCCAGTGCTTTTGATAATAAATACAACTTCAGCACCTTGCTATCAAGTTCAGTCCGAGGCTTTGGAAGGACGAGAGCGTCTCGATATCGTCCGGGCCTACAACAACGGACAGTGAAACACAAGATCAATAGGGGTCTACAACCTCAGTGTGTTCGAAACAGCAGTCGCACCTTTGGTGTGCAGGAGGCGAAGGAAAAAGCTCACGCCGACGGTTGCCAGCACCTGGCGTCGAACCTGCTGGAGCTGCTCAGCCAGCAGGTCGCCCAGTTTCGTGACCATGAGCAGACCGGCAAACTTGTGCTCATCCGTCTCGCCTGCCAGCATCCGCATGCATTGCGCAATCTTCTCGGCCGTCGCAGCGTCGCCGACAGCCACCGGTGCACTCGCCATGTCGGCGGCAATGCTTTTCCTAGACTGACAGCAAAAAATTGTGTGTTGTACATCAGGGCTCGCAAATGATACATTGCGGGTTACCCGGCCCGCCCAAAGGGCTCTCGATCCAGATTCGGGTACCCGCACCCGCCCGCCCATATATTTGAAAAAGTTAGGGTACCCGACCCGCCCGAAACATACACAAGTAGAATACTGTAAAGACTGCGTACATGTACAATGTACATGTACGCAGTCTTTTCAAGACGAAATATATTTTATTTTACTTGCAATTCCTGATGACACTGTATTGACTGGGAATATTGAGTATAATTTTCTCTAATGCAGCGACATCACATAAAGTCATCTTCGTAGGCGTTAACGCTGCTGAGATCCGAAGACGCTTCTAGTTTGTCGCCCGAGTCAATGTTGTCTCGGGATAGCAATGACCTGGCAGTAAGGTTGTTTCGAAAAGTTAGTGGATCTATCTCACTACATTGCGCAATGCACGACGTACGAGTAGCTGCGCATCTCCTTGTCCTGCTTGTACTCCTGTTTTTCCTTGCGCTGCTCCGCCTCCAGTTGTAGGCGCTGTTTCTTACGCTCAGCCTTGTACAGTAACTCCCGCTGTCGACGATCCTCTGTAATCAGACGGACAGCTTGATCAGAAGGCGGACCGAGTGACATCATTTGCTCAACAACATCACAACGTACCTTCTAGATCAGGATGGAATTCCTGCTTGGTCTTAGTAAGTCTCTTGAGAATGTTCTTGTTCTTCTCCTCCACCTTGTAATGCCGAACCTACAAATACACAGTAGTGCGTCGTCAGCTTTGTGAAAAATATTTCTTGCAAACAATGCGAGAGCGTACTCGATCCGGATGGTTAAAGCCCACTTGCCCAACCTCCATCGATTGCGTCTTATTCAAATTGCGCCACCTCGTGTAGCACTATGTCGATAAGTTGAAAAGGAAAGTGTTAATACCCGCAGGGATACAATTAAAAACGACTAACGCATCCACTCACAACAGAGACGCTCTTCTTCTTGCTCCCTTCGATCGAGTTTTCCTGTTGTACAAACCAGCAGTGTGTGAGCTCTTGCATACATCGACAGCCAGCTCAGGTAGACCCACTTTGACCAGTTGTGCGCACTCCTCCAGACACGTCTCCGAAACATCGTCCACCTTGGTTTGACCCTAATCATGTACAAAGCGGCAACAATCAAAATCCAAAGCATGTTGCATCATCCTAAAGCTTTCTGAGCCAGCACTAACCAGTGGAAGACGAAGGTAAACGTGTGCAGACGACAAGTCATCAACATGGAACCTGGTACATGTAAAAGTTGATATCGTTAGATTATGCAGAACTGTAAAAGCAACTTTAATGAAGTGGCAGCGTACCAAATGTCTTCCAAGAATCCGAAGCGGATAAGCTCCTCGTTCTCGAACTTGTCCTTGCCCATGTATATGGTGTGTCCCTCTGTGCACCCACATTATTGAGTTAAAACAGGTTTAGACGATGCTCGCTGCTACTCTAGCGACCCACTTACCGGACGACGTGTAATAGAACACCATTTTGGCAAAATTATGGTGTGTCCCTCTGTGCACCCACATTATTGAGTTAAAACAGGTTTAGACGATGCTCGCTGCTCTCTAGCGACCCACTTACCGGACGACGTGTAATAGAACACCATTTTGGCAAAATGAGAGGCAAACTGCTGAGTCGCTATTTTAGCCAATCCTGAACTTCATTCATCAATGTATCATTCCGGTATGCTGTTGAGTAGGTTTGGTAGTTTTCTGTTCGCTTCAAGTCGTTGAGTCGGTGCCATTCGATCCTACTACAGTATTATTAATACAGTACAGTTTTACAGTAAGTACCAAGTAAAGTACCAGAGACTATTAATACAGTTGAGATTGCTTCGTTAAAGCTGCTTATTCGCTTCACCCCGAAACCTGCCGTCCTATGGCTGAGGTGTGGGTTCATCTCAGTTAGTAGATGTATTATAAGATGAAAGGGAAGTTTTCGCCGAAAACGACCGTCACGGTCACTGTCACAGTGACTGTGGTCGTCGGTTTTGCTGTTTCGTCTCTCCCCACGCGGGAATAGGGGATGCAAAATTTTAGCTTGATTTCATTATGAATCTCAAAATTAACGTCTGTCGTACGTACAACTTTGCACTGCATTTGGTTTATACACATGAAGGTTACCAGCAACATGCGGTCCGTTTTGCGGCGCGTTGGTTTGACGGGCGTTTTGCTCGAACAGCTTTGCAACCGAGCGAAAAAGCACGCACATTTCCGCTTCTGCCCAGCCATCTTCCAGTCGTCTGTCCCTGCTTCAATGAAGACCATCCGAGTGCTGGCTGTGTTCGCAGCCGTCTTGGCCATGGGCGTCGTTGCCGATGACGATCCGGCTTACATCTGCGACTCGGACTCGTACTGTGACAAGAAGTTCCCTGGCACAGCCTGCATTCCCGTCAACAACTATGGCGACGTCCTATACAAGTGCACGCCCAACACAGCCAAGCGTCCGGCTTGTCGCGGTGCACAGCCTGGACTGTGTCCGTCCTTTCAGAGCGCAGACATCGGATACCTCAACGCTCACTGCGTCTTCGTGTCGGAGGAGAACTTGTCGTTGTCGTCCAGTGGCTCCGGGTCCGGACGACGTCGTCTCGTGGCTGCGGCCACCAACTCTTCGTCCGCTGCAGCCAGCGCCAGTACAGCGTCCTCTACTGCCTCTTCTAAGGAGGAGGCATCGGCGACGTCATCGGCGGCGACCTCAAGCTCAACCACTGCTAGTGGTAGCAGTGAAGACTCGGAGGGCACCGCGACTGGAAGTGGCGGCAGTGAAATGTACACGGTGACTATTGGTAAAGAGAAAGTGTCGGGTCAGTTTATCTGCTTGGACGTGTCGGATTGTCCCAACAAGGCCGCTGACCCCAGCACTTGCGAACCTACCGCCTGCCAATCCCCCAACTCGAAAGAGGTCTGCTCTTACCACGGAACTTGCTCGTACAAGAGCAATAAGAAAATAACTAAGCGATCGTGCATGTGCTACGCTGGTTACGAAGGCGACAAGTGCGAGAAGGAAGTTTCGAATGCTTGTGACGTGGACTGTGGCACCGGTGGCGACTGTATCGACGGCGAGTGCGTGTGCAAGACGGGTTTCGATGGCAAGTCGGTCGATGGGAAGAAGGGAAAGCCGAACCAGCGCTGCACTCGCTGCACGAACGACAAGGCTTGCCAAAACGATAACACGTGCAACATTGAGACTGGCAAGTGCATTTGCAGTCCGGGTTACAACGGAGACACGTGCGGAGCCACGGAGGACTCGTGCACGACGCGTACCGACTGCGGTATTGGTGCTTGTCAAGTCCTAACCAATGGATCGTCGGCTTGTTACTGCCCATCCTGCAATCCTACATGCTCGCTCTGCGACATGGGTGTGAACGCCTCTTTCGACTGCTCCACATGCCCGACCGATGCCGCAACGACCATGCAGTCTTCCAAGCTGCTGATTTTTGCCTCGATCATTGTTGCGGTCATGCTTGCCAATATGGCTCTTTAAAGGAGCACTCCACTCAAATAGTAGTACGGTCCTCCCCGGGCTCCTCACCACTGGTGAGTCACCAGGCCTAACTAACACTGCAGCTTGGTGCCCTAAATTCGTAACATGATCATTTACCTACGAACGTTGGCAACCATACCTATTCCAAGAGTGGTAGGATTTCTATGCAAGCAGCAATGACCTGCCGTTAAGTGCTCGCATCTTCTTGGTGCATTACAGCAAATTCTCTTTTTGTGTTTATTAGAGTTACCCACCCACGTGACCTCCATCTTCAGTTTTTTACGGAGCGGGACTGTCCGCTAGAGCCTTAATGGTGTCAAGCGAGCCTTCCAGCGCCTTCTTAAACTTCTTACCGTCCGAAATACCGCTGTCCTTGTAGTTGGTGAGACTTACATTAATGCTCTTGTTGTGGAGCAAGTAGCCCACACCGTAACCGTGAGGCACCACCGCACCGAATGAAAAGTACTGCAAGAACGGCGTGGTCACATTACTGGAGGAGATCTGGAAATTGGTGCTTTCTGCGCGCACAGGACTCGCCAGGAACTCACTAGAGACTCCGCTCTCGTTGGCAATCGAGTTCAATGCAGTCAAGTGGCGATCCACGCCCAATCCCTTCTGCGCCATCTTGGCCATCTCCACGTGGCGGTTGACGGCTGTCACTAGCAGTTCGCGCTGTGAGTCCACTGCTGCACCTGACTCGACACTTTTCACAAATGCCTCAGCCGCTGGGGTAGCCGAGCGGATCGTCTCCGTGCGTCCATGGTGGAAGAGGCGCGTCGAGCATGATTCGTATGTAGGAGCAATCTTGCCGTGCGCGCGGTAAAATGCTAGTTGAAGTGCCATTTGTGCGATTCCGTCTGGACTGAGCTTCCACTGCTTGCAATTTTTCTTGGCAAAGTTTTCATACACCAAGTATTCCGAGTTGAGGTTGCTCGAGAAGTCAGCAAAGTGGGTCTCAGCCTTCTTGATATCTTCCACCAGATTGTTAGAGAGCTTCCAGCTGAGTTTCTCGGGTTTAGTGGTGTTGACGTACTCTGGCATCTCCTGAAAAGGTGCAAAACCAGAGTCAGATTCGCGCATGTCGTGCCAGCATTCGTGCAGCCAGCGATTCCACACGGTCCCGTCAGAGAACGAGTGTTCAAAGTTAACCGTTAAATGGCCATTGGGCTGGACCATCACCTGAAGCTTGTCAAACCAACGGTGAGAGCCGTTGCCGTGAAGCGATAATTCCATACGTTGCTTCATGTCTGTAGGGTTTCGATCTTCTAGTACCAACATGAATAGCGCCGAATCGATCACATCCAGTGACTCTGCGTTCACAGGGTGATGCGCTACGAGATTGTCCCGAATCTGCGCCCAAGTGTCACGTTCTTCAGCCGTAAGTGCAGATAGATCCACATCATCCTGGTCACCTTTCGAGGACAAGTTCAGGATCGAGTCCAGCTGCGCCTCGAGCTGTCCCTGAGACAGCAATTGCTTCCCGTCGGGACTAAGTACGTTCAGTTTGTAGTATTGGTTACCCTTCATAACCACAATGTGCGAAGCTCGTGGGTGTGATGTCAGCACGTCGATGTTTTTCTTAGGTACCTTGGCTGTGGCGTATTGGCGGGCAAAGCCGGCCATGCATTGGTTCTTGTCCTGCTCCAGCTCACTGTTCTTCACTTTTGCCCACCACTTGACCATGGAGCGCACGAAGGCGGCACTACGAGGTACCATACCCTGAAGGTTACCTTCAGTCTCGTCTAGCAGACCATAAGATGGATTCACGTTAATTGGGCTCTGGTAGCGTCCGCCGAGGTACATTTTGTCCCAGTCTTCCTCGATGTAGCTGAACGGGTAGGCACGTCCCATAGCTTGCTTAAGTTCACGTCTGAGTAGCTGTTCCTGAAGCTGGCGACCTTCACCACTTGCAAATTTATTAGCTAGCTCGGCGTGGCTCTCCCAGTCTTTGGCGTTCACCAGCGGCCGGACACTTTCCAAGTAGCGCTTCACCGTCTCGTCCAGCTGCGGCACTGGCAGTCGCGGCAGATTGTACTCGTTAGTGAGCAGCATGCGGTTAAACCATCCAGGTTGCTGAGCGCCAGCAGCAGAGCTCAGCGAACGCGACAACGGGCGCAAGGACGAAGGCACGCGCATGATGGAGAAGGGGGCGCTTAAGCAGGACGTAGGCAGTTTGCCAAATGATCGCAAAACCTATGCAAAGCTGAATCGGAAATAGCCGGAACTTGAAGTCGACCTGCTCACGTCGACAGTGGCGAGTAAACCCGACGTCATCGCAAGCGGCGCAATAAATGCAATCACGGCCGCTACACAAGTTCACATTCGCATTGGGAAAATGTTATTGGAGCACAAGGCGGTTTTCGCGCTTTTGGGCGAGGTAGTATCGTCGGAACGTCGGCCTCCCCGTTTTGCTCGTGCTGCTACTGCTAGTGGTGCTGTGTGTGGGTGACACCTCCCTACTAGAGGAATCGCTGACGCTTTCTGCAGTGCGAACATTGAGTGCTGGTTTTGTGCTGGCCTCGTCATGGCTGGCAAGGTGTGCCTTCAAGGCCGTATATTTCCCACGCTCTTCCGCAACCCGTTGGGCCATGTCGCGCTTCTCCACAACGAGCTCCTGGCAAATGGCTTTCCAATATCGAGCCTGGTCTTTCAAGCCTGCCTCGATTGATCTCTGTGATGCCATGATAACTGAGTGCATATCCTCTAGTTTGAGCGTGGTGTTGTCGAGGATTTCCTGCTTGATACAGTCCATTGTAGAGCGAGAGCTTGCCATTTCTTCCTGCAACGACCGCATCTCGTCTGCGTGCTTGTGCTCGAAATCTTCTCGTGCTCGCTCGGCTTCGCTCATGCGATGCTCAAAAGCGCACTGGAGACTTAGCATTTCTTCATGTGACTGCGTCAGGAGGTCTGTAAGCTCCACTTCCACCATTTCTTCTGTTGGACTTAATACTGCAGCCTCCGGTTGTAGATTCACTGATTCTCTTACCTGAACGGCTAATGGCTGAAGGTTCAGTGATACGTCGCTGTAAATTTCTTGACTCTGCAATTCACTATTTCTTTGCGATGGCGTGTTAATGCGCTGTAATGAGATCGAAGACGGAAAGAAGTCTTGCTTGCGATTCCAACATTCTGCGACGTCTTCCATATCTCCATCATAATCAGCACCTACGGCGATACCAGCCTCTTTGCAAATGGATGCAATCGTACAGAAGCTCTGCTCCGCAACTTGAATTGCTGCGTCAGCGTATGCTTCGTCGTGTGACCATTGCAGCGCATTCTTGCAATCCAAAGCCAGCTGATTTAGCGCTATAGACACGGCGTCTAAGAAGTCGTCCTCTTGAGCCACAAAGGAATTGTCTCTCTTTTCTTGAGCAGCACCACGATCAGTCGCTTCATTCACTCTCGCCACGGCAGTGTCCAAGTAAACGTCTTGTTGCTTTCTTGCGTCTTCGTAGTCGCCTGTGGGTCGCTTGCAGGTCGAAGGGCGATCGTAGCATGAACGAGACTGCATTGCTTCTAGTCTGGTGAGTGAGTGCACAAGTGACCTAACTAAAATGATCGACCCGTTACAAAGTAAGTTGAAGTGCTAATCAAGCCTTTTCAGCCAATCCGCTTAAAGAACGATTCAGATTGGACGAAATACATTCAGATCCCAGCCAGCGCTTAAATCAAGCCTTTTCAGCCAATCCGCTTAAAGAACGATTCAGATTGGACGAAATACATTCAGATCCTAGCCAGCGCTTTTGCAGGGGGAAAGCACCACAGACGGCAGCCAGAGCAGGTGTGTGTGTGCATTGGCACTCCGGCGTGGAGGCGGCCAGTAGCCGTCCACGACTAGCGGTTGATATAAACTGCGAACATCATTGTGTGGTTCTGACTGTGTGCTTTGCTTGTATTTCTGTGCCACAGATAGACAACCAACCCATTTTTGCCACTCTCAATTCCAGTCACCATGAGTACCAAAGTGCAGAAGTTGATGACCCAGCCCATCAATCTCATGTTCAGATTCCTCCAGAACGTACGTGATTGTGAAGCTCTTCAGTTTCGCTCCCGGACAGCTGGCTAATACTAGTATGTTTGTGTGCAGAAATCCCGTATTCAGGTGTGGCTTTACGAACAGGTGAACACGCGGATCGAGGGCCGTATCATGGGCTTCGACGAGTACATGAATTTGGTACTGGACGACGCTGAGGAACTTGACGTAAAGAATCTCAAGCGTACGCCGCTCGGCCGCATTCTGCTCAAGGGAGACACTATCACGCTCATGATGGCCGTTGGTGCGACGAACGGATCGAACTAGCCGAATCACTCAACCAGTTAGTACCGAATATTTTTTTCCTGCCACGGAACCTTTGAACTCTCAGTGATTGAATGGTGCCGTTATCTATTTGAACAGTAAGTGCATCTTGCATCGAAGGCTTTCAGAAATCAATGGGTAAGACATGGAAGTATATTTCGTGTTGCTGGTTTGCTCTAGGACACGTTGTAAGTGCTCTTAAAGTGGTTCAAGAGGACACTGCCGTCAAATGATAATTCGGTCACCTCTTTGAAACCTTGAATAAACACTTCGATGTCTTCCACGACACTGGAGTGAGCAGAATAAAACAGAAATGCATGTTAGTGCTGAGTGGGAAACAACGACAACCACTAACCGTCACATACCGGTTCTTGCCTGCAGCTGTGCGTGGTTGTACAAGCTTAAAGCACTCTGGCAACTTCTGTGTAAACATGTCAAACACACGCGACAGTACATCCTTCATCTGCGGTGGTGAAAGAACGGGGTGCAAAACCGCATGAAGCTTGAGTGTGCTATGTGTGATACCCCGCATTGGGTTCGTCGGAACTGCAAGACTGGCTGAATCATAGTCCACCTGAAAGGGATTGCACGTTAGTAAAAAGGCAACTCGAAGGCAGATTTCCACATGTTCATTACTGACGCACCTCAGTTGCAACGTTCTCAAGAAAACGCTTCATGATCTGGTCCTCGACAATGCTGGTAAATTTGCTAAATATCTTCTCGTTGTGTTCGGCATAGTCGCGTAGTACACGATCAAACTCGTCTAAGAGCAGCTTTTGGCGATCTGTGAAATGTGCCGCTAAGGCAGCCTTAATGTGAGGAATAAGGGTCATTGTCAGCTCCAACGATTGTGATGCCAGAGCTAAAACATAAACAACACATAATGGTTAGACATCGCAGAGAGAAGAGTGTGATACTCTGATAGTCAGCTATGCCTACCAAGGTGGCGGGCGGAAATACTCTTAAGACGAGCGATTTGCATAGCTCCAGCACCAAGTACGAGCTGAGTTGTCCTTGAATTAAATAACTGTGGGAAGGAGACAGCGTGTTGTTAGTCTGCTTACGCATGGTACACATCCATATACATCTATACGAACCCGGAAAATCTCAATCGACCGCTGAAGGACGTCAGTTGCAAGTACAGGAAAATTAGCAGCACAAGACATGTAATTCATCACGATCTCCAACATCAGAAGAACTGACCATACAACCCGAAATGATTTACCACAGATGGCCACCATTTTGCGCGGTGGTGCAATTTCACCAGCGATCTCTCGGTCATCAGACAGCAGCAGTGAAACACCTCGCCCACTCGAAAGATCCTCCAGCGATTTATGACGTGTCTCGGATATCTCCGTGTTCTTCCACAGCTCGTGATCTAATGTCGACACCAATTTAGTCACCTGTGTTTTGTGATACTTCTCCAAGAACAGCTTTAGCTGAGAAAACAAAGCACCACGGAGGGTATAGTCTGTCTTGCCCGTCAGCTTCTCGATACTAACAACGAAAGCCATGGTAGTGTCATACAGCTTACGTAGTTGAGGCATCGTGTAGACTGACTGGACTTCCTTCCTTACAGCGAAAAGATTCGATACACTGCGCTGTGAAAACTCGCAAGTCTTGCGTACAACTTCATCAATTTCTCGAATCACTTTAGCACATCGCGTCTTTTTCTTCCAATCGCCAAGATTTTGGTGCTCATCGCTCGCAGTTTCGGACGGCGACCACCCTTCAGCTGAAACACTTTCCGCCGTTTTTGATTCGTGACTTCCAAGACTGCGAGCATCCCTATTAGCTACAGCGTTCAATCGCTGCTCCTCTTCTGTTGCTTCGTCAATTTTCTTTTGCATGGACTTAATAAGAATACCCTTAACCACCACAGCACGCTTCAGCACCATGAGCAAGTGTTCAAAAATCATTTGGACGCATTGAAGGAACTCGTCGGATGTCAGAGCTCGGAGCTGAATTGACACCTTTGATTCGCTTCCTGAAGAAGATCCAAGATCACCAAAACCGTCGCTGTTCTTGCTGCTGCTTGATACTGCAATCGTTTCGGTCACCACTGTCTTAACTACAACGCGGATTTCTTCGTTCAGCTGGTCAAGATATGTCTTTACAGTATCATCCAGGGCATCCAATCGAAATAGCACGTCCACGAGGCGCTTCGTCTCCTGTTGCACATTGTCTTTTTCGTCACCAAGACTATTCTGTCGCTTTTTCTCAGAGTAACTGGACTCCTCCTCATCTTGAAATGTCCACTCAGGAGATGTAATAACCGAGATAAACCGCTGCGATATCTGGGTGCTAATAAAGCCCCTGTAACCACGAAACTTTTCACTCAGAGCGCTAAGTCCGTGAATGCCTTGCAAATGCTCGCGTAATATTGCTTGGGAACTTTCAATCAGGTTCAGCGCGTTCGTGTAATCTTGACATTGAACTAAAGCCTCAACAGCAGATTCAGCACTTTTCACTTCCTCAACCATCGTTACTAAATCATGTAACTCTTTAATCCGCTTCTGGCGTCGGTGAAGGCTCACAATGTCGAGTGTTTTATCAGCGAGAAGATTCCGAAGTCGATCCATTGTTTGTCTACAAGTTGTCAGGAATCCATCAGCAAGTATAATAACTCTTTAATCCGCTTCTGGCGTCGGTGAAGGCTCACAATGTCGAGTGTTTTATCAGCGAGAAGACTCCGAAGTCGATCCATTGTTTGTCTACAAGTTGTCAGGAAGCCATCAGCAAGTATAATAGTACTGGAATAAAATATGCAGCTCACCTTAAGGACGATACCTGGTCGCATGCAACTGTAATCGATTGCTTCATGACTTCCTGATCTGCTGATGCTTCGAAAAAACGATCTGATCGGGATGATACCTGGCGAAGAAGTGTAAACTCGACGCGATCCAAGTACGTCGTTAACTGCATCACAAAAACAGTATTCGGTAAGTTAAGTAAAACTGATAACATTCAACAACGCAAGAATGAGAAAAGCACACCTCTTCCTGAAGCGAAGATGTGCTTGACATATTCATCACTTCCTCAAACGTGTTGGAGTCTGACAAGTCGAAGTCTGGCCGAAAGAACAAGTTGGGTACGATCTCTAGACATTTTGCCACATCCTCTGCGAAACCAAACACTCACTTCTAGTTAGAAAACGCATACATCATCGTCAACTGACAAGAACATTGTAGTACCATCTGCAACGGAGATCGACGGTACATTATTCGATGAAAGCTGCTCGCTGACTGGTTTCACATGGTTTTCTTCATATTTGGCAGCATTCACGCCAAACTGGCGCAAATACGGCTGAAAGTCGCGGGTTGACACATCTCCAAGTCCCGGGAATGGAGCCAAGGCAATGTCAACGTCCAACGACGGATAAAAAGCATCCAGCAGCGCTCCGCCCCAATTATTTGCCTTGGGGTTCGTCAGTACCGAGTGAAGATTGTGATGACACACCGACAGATACGCTCGCTCCTCCTCCCCTTGCGTATCGCCTACCCCGTCTTCAGTCCATTCTCTACTGCTAGACGCCGTCCTTCCCGAACTTCCCCAGGATCCGGTCCTAGCGCTGTTGCTCTCACGCGCCGACTGCGGCATATGCGTCTCCATCTCATGTTTATGGCTGTACGCTATCGCTCCGTCAGCTGAGCGCGTAGAGCTGGGTCCGCGTACGTCGAAGAGACTTGGATACTCTGTGGGGCTGGGCAGCGTCATACGATTTGTGGGGGTCGCAGCTATGGAGCGAGGTGTCGCCGCAGAGACCACTGATTCTTTTAGCGCATTTAATGGACTTGTCACGCCATTCCAGCCGCGCTTTAACAGCGATCGTGGCGACAGCAGGCTCCCCGAAGGCTTCTTGGTGCTGTCAGCCATTTTCGGTCTCCTATTGCGTTCCCCCAAACCTTTTTCGTGCAACCGCTGATACGTTAATTGGTGTGTACCACAAAAGACTTTTATTTTTGCAGATGAATGACTAAGCACAGTAGAGTGAGCTGCGGTGAGGTGAAGCGAACTGGGAGCTGATACCAACGTACACCAGCAGTAAATGATTGTCAGGTTGAGTGAGAGCTAACGCGATGGCTCGGTGGTTGCCATCCCATATGGTAAAAGGACCGTCGATGCTCGCACCTACAACAATGACAGTATGGTTGAAGTGGTCAACTCGATGTTGAAGTTGACGTACGTGGTCTCGGACAGCACCCGGCTTGCCCAAGTCTTCCGACGATAACAGTGCTGCAGCATCTCCAATAGTACTACAGGGAGGTAATTGCTGTCCCCAACTGGTCTCTTTCAGCACACGAAACGCTTTCACGTGCTCCAACTCAAGCAGTCCCTTGTACCACCGCGAATCTGAAGGCAAATGGGCCAGTAGTGGCAGTCGACTTGAGCCCAAGAAAGCTGCACGATGAATGTTTTCGTGGCTTGACGTTGGGTTCGGGTCCAACATACTTGGAGTTAGTTCAGCCTGTGAAGGGGATGACTTAGATACAACTTTACTATATGAGCTACAGAGCAAGCACCTACATGAAGCTCCTTCACGTCCAGCTCAAATCTATACCACTCGCTTTGCATCATGGCACCAATCATTTCCATTGCGTCCGCAGGTAGAAAAACACGTCTCCACGGCAGGATGTGTGCACAATCCTCAATACGGAGGCTTTCATAGTCGGTAGCGGGCCATAATTTATCCAAGCACAACGACTTAAACATTTCAGGGCCAGTTTTTCCAAACAGAAACTTGTAGTCGGCATCAGATTCTTCTCGAGTCTGGGTTGTATGCACTTGGTACCATTGTGGGCTTTTCCCCCGTAGAAGGTTCTTCAAAGCAAACATGTTGGTGTTTAGCACCATGTCACGCTTTAGATCGTACGCGTATTTGGGACACAAATCTTCTACCAGCGCCACATGGAAAGCTGCGTCTCCTTTCACATGCACCATGTCCACCTTGTCCGGTGTTCCAAAGTACAGACCATAGTAAGTGTCATTGTAAAAAGCTTGAAACCAGCTCTCGCTGATGCGATGAGTCACACCAGGGTCTGCTCGTAGTACCCCATGCAGTCGCACATGATAGTCGGCTTCAGGGTAGCTAACGATGTCGGAAAGTGCCGCTACAACTCGGAGAAGCTTTGAAAGGTGATCGTCCGGCATAGCTGACCAAAATATGAGCATGTGGAGCTCAGAAGGCTGAGGACACTTTAATTCCGACGCCCCAACGTCTGCTTTAGCATCCCCGCCTCGAGTAAGAAATCCGTCAAAAACGAAGAAGTCTGTTCGCGAGCACGAAGACCTCAGATCTGTTACTGTAGCAACTACAACAGCAGATCACAGAGTTGAAACGACATGTTAGGGCATCGCTGGAGCAATTCAACATTCCCAGTCATGTTACGGATTCGCTGTCTTCCCGGAGATTTAATCGTGACCTTCTGACCCCCTGTACAGTAGAAGAGCGCGTTAATAAGAGCGATTCCTTCCCAAGAGGAGCCTCAGAAGGCGTCAATACCAACATGGCATGTCCATTGCGTTGTGGGTGGCCACGAAGAGCAATTCGCTTATTGCAGCATCATTGTGGTAGCTCGCGGTCAGGACGATGTCTAGTGGCAGCTGCACGGCGGTGGCATTCTGGACGCCAGCGAGCTGCGGCTGCGGCAGCGCACAATTCAGCGCGACAGCCAGTTTGAGCAAGGACGCCATCCACCAGAGCGCTAATAGGCATTGGAGCAGCATGGAATGAGATTTTGATTCCCCATAAGATCCGGATCGCATCCGTAAATTACGAACGATGAACGATATCCACAATACCGTAAGATGTATTACCACGTTTTTCATTTTACAGTTGCCACTTCGGCGCCGCCAGAGTCTGGCCAGACGTATCCATGTATCATGTATCACGTAACGGATACGCAGTCCAATTTAACTCAACATGGCAGCACTCCATCGCACTGTCCATCACCTTGATGCAACAACACGAAACGACATGGAGAACAGCTACCGGTAACTTTCACGCGAGTGATTGATACCCAGGTACAAGATATTGGAGCCGCCCTGTGTGTCAATTGCGAATGACTTATGGCGTACCACATACGCAACTGGCGTCACCAGGTGACTCACCTGGCCCAGACTCAGGCAAATCGGCATGTGACGCGTCCAAAGGGATGTGCTGCTTGGAAAGCGGGCCATTCAATTGGGACACAATCGTGGGATCAAAATGAAGCATACTGAGTCCAGGTTGATTGCTGCGCGATGCACTCTTCTCCGCTGAACATCATTTTTCCGTTACTCATTCTGTAACCGACACCCAAGTCAGACGACAACAACACGCACGTACAACCCCGATGAGCGACGGGAGCCATCATTCTGCATCTTCCGTCGAGAAGAAGCACCGCTTCCTATCGCATCACAAGGACATGGCGCTTTGGGGAACACTTCGTCACCGTATGGGCGGCGGTTCTGTGCCTACGGACTCGAGCGAGTTCGTCGAGGATTTCTTCAACAAGACGCCTGAGGACCCGCGTTGGGAGTTGGACGCCATCCGGACGCATACAAAGGCCTTCATCGCTGCACAACTTGCGGACCAACGTCGCGGCATCGCGCTCATCACGTCTGGCGCGACGATTGTGCCGCTGGACCCCGAAAACGACACGTTTGTGGATGCGTCCCCGCAGGGTCAAGAGCAACAGGGCCCTGCGTGCGCCGAGTACCTGCTGCAACTCGGTTACGCGGTCATTTTCGTGCACCGCAAGGACTCGCTGCGGCCCTTCACGCGACACTTTCAAAAGTACCTTCAGAACGGAGCGTTCATGGACATGTTCCGCTTGCAAGACAACGGACTTGTGCTCTCCGGTGTGGACATCACCCAGCAGTTGCAGTTCCAGAAGATCACGCAGCTCTACACTGAGTGTAGTACTCGTGTGCTCAATCTGAGCTTCACGTCAGTGCAGCAGTATCTGATGTTGACGCGGCTTACTGCGAAGGCCATGCAGGTTGCTAAAGATCGCGCGATTGTGGTGCTGGCAGCTACACTCATGGACTTTTACGTACCTGTTGAACCGCCAGCTGCAGCGACCGATACTGCCGATGAAGAAGATGGTGTAGAATCCCCGACTTCGTCCTCATCTTCTTCGTCATCGAAGCACCACAAGGTCAAACACATAAAAAATCTTGCCAAGAAGATTTCCAAGAAGAAAAGCGATGAGTTCTCCGTCAATTTCGTGCGCGTCCCGAACATGATCCGCAAGATCCGCAAGGATTGGTGTCCCAAGGCATTCTTGGTCACTTGCAAGCACCAGCTAGCAAGTGGCGAGGACATTGAGGCTGCGCACGCTGACTTGGAGAAGTGGGGAGTTGATGTAATCGCGGGCAATTACCACTCACGCGAGATCCTGCTCATCACAGAGCAAGAGGAGTCGATTGTGACCTGCCCTGACGACGAGGACATCAACGATGCATTTGCCTCGGCCATTGCTGATATGCATCGTAGTTTCCGTCGTAAGCGTGAGATTTTGGCACGTGGTAAGCAGCTATTGCTCCTGTCAGCAAAATTCTCGATGCTGAAGGAGAACGACCTGGTGAATGAAGACGCGGATGGAAACAAGAACGTGCAGTTTGGCCTTGGTGTGAAAATTCGTGCTGACCGTCGGGCTCCTGATGCCATTGCCCCCGTGTACGAGCTCAAGCACATTTTCCAGAATAAAAGCCGTTGTGCCAGAGCTCACGTTTGGGAGGGAGCGGTGGAGCATCCATCAGGCGAGCCGACACGCGATGTGGTGGTGGCTTTCAGTCCAGCAGGTACGCCAAATACAATTCGAGATGTTTGGGGAGATTTCTGGTCTGGTTGGGCTGAAGACGAGTTGAAGGAGTTCAAGACAGAAATGAAAGGGATGTCGCTCTCATCGGCGCTCAACATTGTCACTTCGTCCGTCTCGGGTGATTACGAGCCAGCATCGCAGTTACTGAAGTTTATGGGCAGTAAGCTCGGTCATGCCTGGTCGGACGGTGAGAAGACTCGAGTGCGCCAGAGTATCCAAAATATGATGGCGGTGGCATTGGATCGTGGCTTGACGGAACCGCCTGGGATTTCAATTTTGGAGAAACTCATGCGTAAACAACGAATTCAACGTTTTGATTCGCTGGTACTGGATCAACCAACGGCGGTGCCAATTCACGCGCAGACGCACGCGCGACGACGACGTCGAGACAGCGACACGGACAGCAACGGCTCTGGAGAGATTAATCCAATGCGTCTGAGCAAGGCTCGCGTCGTTCGCGTGCACCGCGCTATTAACGATTACATGCAGGACATGATCGACGGAGGTCTGCTCGATGCTATCCTCAAATACGTTGAGCAGGGCGTGCCTGTGCACGTCACGGGTTACAGCATGGGTGGCCAACTTGGACAGCTTCTTTTACTTTACTTGGGCGACCACGCGCGTATGAATGGCTGGGACGCCAGCAAAATCAACTTTGTCGGCTTTGGCTCACCCCGTGTAGGTGATATTGGCTTTGCCGCTCGTCTTCGGGTTCTCTTCGAGCCACAGCAACTTTTGATCGTCATGCACCCGTCGGACGCAGTCCATGCTTTTCCACCTACAGCTGAGGGATATGTGGATGCTTGCATCAAGATCTTCTTGCGTGAGGATGGACTGGGTGTTGGTCGACGCACTCCCGCTCATTTCTCGTTACTTCCCGTTACTAAGTCCATTGACCGCGCTTTTGAGCACGCGCACAAGGCCCACGCGCACGATAAGGCAAATGATCCGGCGTGTTCGTTCTGTCAGAGCAAAGCCCACGTTACGGCGCAGCACCGGTGTCGCTACTGCATCGAGCGTGGTTCACATCGTGGCACCGACTGCCCAAACCGCAAGAAAGCCTGTTTATTGTGCGGCAACTCTAGCCATTGCACAGGCGAGCACAAGTGCCGCGTGTGTCAGCAGTACGGACATCGCGGACGCGAGTGCCACGCGCAGCGCGATGTGGGCTTTGCCGAGTTGGTCACGTATTTCCGCTACCATCATTTCCTTTACTACAACAGTAACCTCAAGAAGTCTGTCGAATTCACATCGTGAAAAAGTTAATTTAATGAAGAATTTCATCACTCTTAGTAGCCAAACCTCAATACGGCCGCAGTACGTTGCTACCAGTCGCTGAGTTAGGCGGGTAGATGGACCAAAGAGCAATTTTGTGATCCTTGGAGCAAGAAGTTAGCAGCGCACTATCAGCGCTAAAGTCCAAGCCAAACACACTTTCATCGTGATATTTGAGCACGGCGAGCGGTTCGAGCTTTCGTAAGTGGAAAATACGAATGCGATGGTCCCAGCCAGCGGTGGCCACAATGCGCTGGTCTCCGCGAATGAGAACGCTGCTAAAGCCACCATGTGCACAGGAGAAGAAAGACCGTGAAGAAAGCGTGTAGGAAGACGCATCAAATGTTGCTGCGTAGAGCTCTTCGCCCGAGGACCCGCAAATAGCTGATTTCCCGTCTTTTGTGACGTCAAAAGACAGCACTAGAACCATACAAGACACCCCAAAGTGTTTAGCAATTCAGTACCGACGATATACTCAAGAAATACAGCACTTACAAGCGTTTGCTCCCCGTGTGACGGTAGTCTCACACGCCACTTTCCCACCCGACCGTAAGTCCAGGATAGCAAGTTGTCCGCCTTCAAATCCGGCAGCAATATAAGTCTGCACATCACCACCAGCCCCACCTTTTTCTAATGCAGCGCTGCTCTCAAATAGCGATAGGGACACACACATCCCTCGCTTGGTAGGGGCGTCCGGCACTGTGATCGTCACCGCAGGCGACGAGCTGTCTGTCCGAATATCAAAGAGCAGAAGCTGCGAACACGATTTGCAAATAATTAGACAAACGATAAACTGTAGCATTTCACGATAAGAAATGCGAGCAACTCACTTTGTTATCGACGCCGCTAGGACTCAAGATCAAGTTGGCGTTCTCCGCTGCGTTTTCACTTGGCCAGCGCAGCGTCGAGGACTTGGTGAACGAGTAAGACCCACAGTAGAATGTAGCTAGCGGTTCTGCAGATGCGTCAAAAGACTCGACGTCCCAAAGCTTCACGAATCCGTCACGGCCTTGTGTGATGAACTTTTGACCCGACGCTGTAGAGCTTGTCATTGAGGCGGCATGCAGCACACCAGCTTTCGAGTGTGCCGTAGGGTTTGTCGCCAGCTCCCGCCGCGATTTCAGATCCCAAATTTTCACTGTTCCGTCACCAGCACCGGATATGATGGTAGACGGTGTCAGAAAACCAACGCTGTTGACAGGGGTGCCATGGCCGCGGAGGACGCCAAGCGGCTCGGGCGCCGACTTTGTCGGCATGGTGGTGATGTCGAGACTCTTTTTAACCAATGAGACGTATTCTAATCAGTGATTGGCTGCCGCACGATCTGAGCACGTTGAAGCTTTCAAATTGCATCCAACATACAGTCGGATAATTGCATCCACCATACAGTCGGATGCAATTTGAAAGCTTCAACGTGCTCGACAGTACATGCAACGACTGGCGCTCCACCATACAGTCGGAGCGCCAGTTGCTGCATGTACTGTTGAGGAGGTGGCAAGTGTGAGGTTTGTTAGTCAAATTAAATGGAAAGACACAACGCGCCACTTTCAGCGTTGAAGCTGGTATTAATACTTTGGGGTTTCCATGTATGGGCTTATTGGAGCTCGTCAACTTAAGGCCTGCTTAGCTTGGTATTTCTTCAATGTGCGAGACACTGTCCGAGTAATCAATTCACAGTGCGCGAGCAGTTCGTCATTGGTGCTGGAGGCACCAGCGACTGCAATATACGGCAGAGGTCCGCCAATACAGTATCATACTGTATTGGAGGGCATTCAACTCAATAATAAAAATTGCAATTTGTGCGATGCCAATAATAAATATTGCCGCAATTAAAATATTATTTATGATCGTTTACCTGTTCTTCCTCTTTCCTATGTCCCGGTTGGTAGTCCAGTAGGAATGAAGGCTCACCAAATCGACGGTCCACACCGTCCCGAGCTCCGCACGCTCGACATCGCCGATGATGTCTTGAGGCAA
>JAIKVB010000266.1:0-33034 GCA_024679045.1 Phytophthora brassicae | reverse complement strand
ACCTGCATTAACAATCCCAGCTTTTTCGTTGAAGAAAATCCAGCGTTACCAGGAAAGCTGAAATACATTCCAATTCTCTCAGCACAGGTACGATCTTGATGCTGAAATGATTTTCATGTTCACTAATATTATTACCGCTATTGCTATACAGACAAAAGTGTTGGATTGGACCTCACGGCAATTGATAAGCGATGACGCGATGATGGACTTGCTGCGAAAACGTTTCGGATCGAAGAGCGGTATTGCAGTTATTGACCCCTCAATGATGGGTGTTGCAGTGGACGGACATGTCAGCGCCCCTAAAGAGGAGATACGAAGAGGGTTGGCACAACTGACGAACGAAAAAGTGCTGATTCCAGTGAACTGTCACGTAAACCATTGGTGTTCAATCATGATGGACCTTACCAAGGGCGAGGTTTTCATCTATGATTCGAGTGCAACCTCGTACATGACCGGTATCCGCGCTCTGGCCCAAACCATGATGGTGCTTCTACCAGCACATGTGCAAAAAAGCTTTCGCTCACGCATCTACGACCCGGGACTCGGGATCCAAATGGATAACTACAACTGCGGCATTTACGTGTTGGTAGCATTTGAGGTATTCTGTGGCGCTGAGCCACTTGGGCACGTCGACAAGCGCTTGTTGCAGTGCATGCGCTACCGCTACCTTTGTATGTGCCTGTAAAGTCGACTAGCAGTTATGAAGCTGTGAAACAAATACATACTTCTACTTCTTCTCTTTTCTACCTGTTAATCTTGCATTTACGCTCTTATATATTTCTTCTTTCCTCTACCTGTTCACCTTTGCATTTACGCCCTTAAATCTTGGAGATGTAGAACGCAGTGTAACTATGAGTTTTACTGGGTGAAGGCCGTTCACCGTGAGAAACAATCGCCGAACTTTACTGCACAGCACGAGATTTTCATTCACATCTTTGTTAAGCGGATGTTTCGGTATCCGGATGAACGTATATCCTAGTATCCGAATCTTTTCACTTGGGAGCCGTTAGTGGATCATTTGGGCTCATGTTGGTCTCATTTGGTCGCTGCAAACGCAGATGGGTGTCGGTTGGGTGCAATTGCCTCGCCACATTTTTTCCACTTGGGTGCAGCAACACGTGCCTTTTTCTTCCGCCGTTGCCGAAAAGTGGATAGGCTGGGGGCGGTGTTCGTCAGACGCAACACGTTGACCTGAGGAACATAAAAACCACAGTCCTTTACCACTTGAATGTAGTGCACGACCCAAACCACTTTATGCTCGCGGCATTTGCCGCGCTCCGCATCCTCGTAAATGCCCTTGCAGCCGTACCAATATATCCTAGTGCAGTTTGATGATGAAACGCGTCCGACTCGGTTTTTTGGGTATTTCCCAAATGTGGACCCTAGCGGTGACACTTTCCCAAAATGTGGACCCTTCCCAAAATATCCTCTATTGTAAGGTGTCCCACATTATAAAGTTCAGGCACTCGGCAAACATACTGCACGATGGCATTCACAGCAACTGCATCTAGGCAAGTATGTACGCGTACTAATATAATAGGCTGCATCCCTATTGTCAATAGGCTATTAAGCCAGAACTACAGGACCTGCAGCGCTCTATACACTCAAACTCTGTCTTGTTGGGTATGTTCCATTAGGAAAGCGAGTATCAAATGTTCAGGCGACTATAGCCGTTGTTGTTGAGATCGATTGTCTCATACGTCTCGGGGAAGCTGGTGCTGTGTTTCCTCCTTGGGTATGATGAGAAGGGGTGTTGTCATCCGTGATGGCGCTATCCTCGTGTACGTTGTGTACATGGCGGTTTCGCGCATGGTTAAGGGTGATGTTGGCGTAAAAGACATTGGGGTCTAATACGTCAAATGCATCGTCGTGCTCATCGCTGTGAGCGTGGGTGCTGTTGCCGAATACGTTCTTGGTGAATGCAGTTACATAAGCGGCGTACCTGCCTAGAATGCCCGGATGTTTGCGCCGGTGCCCGAATTTTATAATGTGGGACACATTACTTTATATGATATTTTGGGAAGGGTCCACATTTTGGGAAATACCCTTTTTTGCGCGTCGATAATATTGCATTATTATTGAGATGAGTATTAATACCACCCATTTGACATCACTGATTGTCTATAACGTAAATGAGTGGGTAGATACCGCCCAGCAACTCCGTCAGCTTCAACTTTTTGAAATATAGAGGGTCTCACATTTTAAACGAATATTGCGTTTTACGGATCTCCACAGGCAGTGAAGTTTTCACAGTAAAATGAAAGGTCTGAGTTTTTTTCTGCTGAGATGTTCGTATGTGTTATACAAACTTAGTCAATGGCTCCAAACACTCAGATTTTTTTAATACATGTACACTCTCCAGCAAAACGAAATGGATATGACAGATCCCAGTGCTTTCTGAGCCCCAAACACTCAAAAAAATTTAATACATGTACACTCTCCAGCAAAACGAAATGGATATGACAGATCCCAGTGCTTTCTGAGGCAGAACGCAGACACTTGTTGCGAGCGATCTCTTGTACGACAGTGCCGAGCTCTTTGCGTTGGGGTGTCTTCTTAGGCAGAGTACAGAAACAAACACAACGTGGGGGTTGTTCTGTAGATGTGTAAACCACAACGGTATAAACTAACAAATGGATGAGCAAACCTTTGTTGGAATGAAGTTGCAGTCAACTCTTCTCGGAACACCGAAGAATGAGGAATGGACAGCCTACAAGACTTTAGTTGGACGGTACTGGGCGCGCGTAATTGTAGCACAGACCTTCCTGAGGAGCGTATGGTATGGTTGATCGCTGTCAAGTGAACAAGTTGATTGAAAATAACCGTCCACTTTGACGAATAGATGGAAAGTGAGGAGCCGAGGTTGACCCCGTTCTTTGAGAGAAAAGCACACAGTTTGTTTTGAGTTCTTTGTAAACTGCTTGCAATGCCCAGCGAAGACGACGGGTCTCCCAAGCAGAGTATTTCCCTAAAATCCTGCAAAATAGAAATTGTTTTTTTCTTCGTGTAACCTAGTTTACAATCTGTACACAATTAGATAAAGTACGACAGAAAAGAAATAGCATTTTTGCGCGTCTAGGCTCCGTTTTTCGCGCGCTTTGCACTCTTCCACCGTTTTGCTTTACAAGATAGCATCCCGTACATGTTACAGTGGTAGTCTGACTCAGACTAATTTATGTGGGGTTGTTTTCGACGCATTTACATGAATTAGTAGGACGCAGACTAATTCTGAACTCAGACTAATTTTGAATATCAAAAATAGTCTGCATTATAAAGTAATTGGTGCATACGTAAATCAGTGCTTCGGTGCTGAATGTTGGCATTAGTCAGAAAATATTGCATCTGATGTATACCTATGGTTCTGCGTTGCCCTCAGCCCTCAGCTTTAATGTTCTTCTTCACGAACACGAAAAATGCAGCTCAACTGACCAAGATCCGTTAGCCACTAGTTGTAGACCGCAATTCGTTTACCGCATCACATCGAAGCTTGCGCGCGTAGTTACTGCCAATTTGGTCGTTCTTTGGTTGTCCGCATTTACAGTACTAGCTACATGTAGCAGCCTGAGGAAATTTGTTTTTCCGCGAGCTGTGGGAGTGGATGAGCTCATCAGGCACTCATCCATGAGCCTGGAATTGAGCAGACTAATTATGAATTCTTGTGCGCAGACTAATTGTGAACTTGCTGAAATCGACTGCTCAGGAATTAGTCTGATGCAGACTAATTGTGAATGCAGACTAATTTTGAACGCAGACTAATTACTGTGACCACTGTAGTGGTCAGCTCCGTTTTCCTACTCATTTAATAGAACCACGATGGCGCACAACTACTATCTACTTAACGTCCACAAGTTTGTCTTCGCTGCCGTCTTGGAGGTGTAGACAGACGAAGTCAAGGTCACAGCGTCGGTCATGGGCGTGGGGCTGTTTGAGAAAGCGATTATATGTTCACAGTGCGTCCACCATGCGTCTCATCGCGAAATCGCGGTACTGGCGCTGCTGCCACAAAAGTAGCACGACGACGGCAAAAAAGTGCAGCGCAACATCTTCGTGAGCGCGTGGTTCTCCTGTCGCTCCCAGGCTGTTTGTCTCATGTTTGGGCGATGCTTATGATCCCCTCCGAACACAAGCTGCCCAAAAAGTCAGGGAGAACTCGGCATCCGACTGGTACTGTGCGTACGGTGTTCTGTGCTCGTAGAAAACATAACAGCACAAATTGTTTGTCCAGATTGAGGGCGAAGGCCATATCGTAGAGATAGATGGAGAAAGTCTTAAGAAGAAGTCCAAGTACGGAGAGTCGCTATTACTAGGCGTTTTGGCTGTTTGGAGTAAGTCTTAAGAAGAAGTCCAAGTACGGAGAGTCGCTATTACTAGGCGTTTTGGCTGTTTGGAGGCGTCGACAGAGCAACCGGGCTGTGATTTGGTCGTATCATATTCGACAAGCGCACGAAAGCGATCCTGCTACCCATAATAAAGCAGTTTATTAAACAACGGTACGCGTTGTCCAGTCTAGATATGACGACTGATGACTAACTAACTGAAGTGTGCAGTGATAATATCGTATAGCTCGTGCATTCACTCCGACAAGTTCGCCAGCTATGTGGCCGAACGAGGGCAGCATGTACACACCCTGGCGAATAACAGTCTTTGGCCTGAATGCACTACGAGAACAGCTGGGTGAACCACACGCTGAACTTCATGGATACACGGCACCCACGCAAACTCCATCGAAGGGGTGCAGGATGTAACGGGGTAACTCTAGATTGTAACTAGGTTACTAAAGGGTATGGTTGATCTGATACACTTAATATCACATCCCTGCTTGCTTAAGTCGATATTCTGACTCCTGATAGTTAATACGGCTCACAGCACGTTATTCATTTGATTAGGTTTCACTATGGTAGATAGTGAGTTTTATAGATTTACACCAAACCGGCTTTGCCGACATAAAAATAATAGAAAACAGTTAATCTTTTGATGCGAAGAGTTCCGTCGCTTTATTAATTAAGCTCCTAATTACTCTTGGAGTTTGTAAGCTACTGTCTTACGCTCGCAATAAGTTCTCGTATAGAACTTAATGCTAACCTGCTTAAGACCCTAGGAGTCACTAAGCCTTCCTCTACGCTAAAGTCTACAACAGCCCCGCTGCACGGGAGATGCTCAGCTAACACCATATTAAGGTAATGCGTGGGATAAAACAAACGTATCTCGATGGCTACATCGACACGTTCATGTAATGGTCGTGGGTTTTCCCCGCGAGGACGATGCCAGGTGAGTACATGTGGGGACTTGTACAAACTTTTATTCGCCACCCGAGGCAGGATGAGTAAGGATATATTTTAGGTAACGTTTGGTTAATAAGAATAAAGTTTTTAAGTTGGCAGGCTTAAAAAAGCAGAGTCGCCGAAAAAATGGAGATCTTCTTGGGGAGAACCAAGACAACAGTTGTGCTGCTGTAGCTGCATCGTATATTTAGCGAAAGCGTCGAGCTAAGAAAAGGTCTGAACGGCAGAATTTGTGTATGATTATATTGGTGCAGTGAATAACAGAGGCCAATGTGGTGAAGCACCAGATATACTGCTCGATTAAAGGAGGAGCAGCGTCAACACCAGAACATATATATGTGTGACTACGTGTATATGTATTGGACTCGAAAGTACCGTCGAACGAGGGCGTCCGTTTCAGCAGGATACACGAGAAAGAAGCACGAAACCACCTAATCCCTCGACAGCAGAAAAGCCGACCTGATCTATCGCTGTTGACACTTTTACTCTAAAACACTCAAACTCTTTATAAAATGTATTCTCAACGTAAGTCGCAGACACCCTAGATTTTAATGCGGTGTAGATCGTAATGATTTTTTGTTGTAAATATTACTACTGTCAACATTTTTCTGACTGGTGGAGATACTTTAAGTAATCCATTTCAAAGTTTTTATATGATTCATCGCTCCCAGTAAGTGACAGGTTCTTGTTGTTCTCGGAGAACACAACATCAGCGTGTCGACAGCAGTGTGCAACCCTGTCAGGATTTACACTCGTGCACACTTCCTTGCACCACTTCATAGCCTGGAGCTAGTCCACGAAGTATACGCTTTTACCCTCAGGTACTCTATCGATGATGCATGTCAGGTCACCTGTAACGGGGTTACTCTAGATTGTAACCATATGGTAGGATTGATGTGCTACACTTAATATCACATTCCTCCTTAGCTCGATCTTCTGAGTCCTGATAGTTAATAAGGCCCATTATTCATTTGATTAGGTTTCACTATGGTAGATAGTGAGCTTTATAGATTTACACCAAACCGGCTTTGCCGACATAAAATTAGAAAATAGTTAATATTTTGATGCGAAGAGTTTTTAATAAAAAAGGTCGGTATATTGTGTTACTTCTCTATCTAGAGTGAACTCTAATATCCATTCTTTACAGGGGGAAATCGTCCTGTTCAGTTTACTACACTCACTCTTTCTTCTCTGTCCGTCTCCCCTGGAGACTCCACATCCTTACTTTGTTCATCCTGCCTGCTCAACCACTTGGAAATGTCTCCATGCAACTTTCCAAGTAACCCCTTGTACAAACCATTTTCCACCAAATCCGTTGAGAAGTCTACCATTGTGCTTCTCTTAGAGCTCATGGCTTGATTGGCAAGCCAGTCAGCCATTTTATTATGGGCTCTGTAATGGTGCGTCCAAGATCCAACCTCAACCTGATCTGCTAGTCTCCTCGACAATTGATACCATTTCTTCAACTTGTCCGCTTTGGGCTGCTTACGCTCTCTCATCATTCGCAGGATGAGGGCGCTGTCCCCTACAACATGAATTCCGGTCCAGTGTCTATCTGCAGCGTAGGCTAGCAACCTCCGTAGTCCAACAAATTCAGCAATATTGTTCGTCGTAAGCCGGTTCCCAAGTGCAGTCGCTGCTGCCCACACTATGGTTCCCTTGCCTCCATATAAACCCAGGTCTACGATGACACTTCCACTCCTGGGTTCCCTCTGGAGCCTCCGTCGAAAAACCCACTCTCCGAATCGTTCGAGTCCATATCATCTTTTAAGGTTCCAGCACTGTACTCCATTGATTTATCATCAATTCCGAGCACCGTATCCCGAGCAAGGATCTCGTAGTTAACGGATACATCCCACCCTTACAACTCTTGAAGGCTTCACGGACTTGCGCGATGGTCTTACATTGCTGTTCTGGATGGTCTGGTAACCTACGCTCAGCTCTATGTATCCTGTCCACATTTCATCTCCAAATAGCAGTGATGACTACAGCGCACGTGATTCTCCATAATTCATTGATATGTCGGTACAGCTCATCCCAATCTTCCACTGAGTTGTTATTCCCCCACATAACAATCCACCTTGGCAAACAATCGATCTTAAACCCGAAAATGGCCTTGATCCACAGACTCTGCCTACTGCTCTCTGCAACTTGCCTCTCATCTAACATCCATCTTTCTAGTACGACCTGCCACAAATGGGTGGCGTCCGGACATCCCCAAACCAAGTGCATGGTGCCTTGATCTTCCTTCCGCATGCAGCTTTGATTGGAGCAGTAGTACGCGTTCCGTCTTGTGTCCCAGAGTCGGAGCCTATTGTTCTTAAGTTTGACAATATTTTGTGTCTGGTACCCGGTAACCATCTCCATTCTATGTACCGTTTTCAATTCTAGTTTCTTTCGGACTTGTTCGAGCGCTTTCTCCGCTTCCTTGTCTCGTTGACTATTAATGAGTTTCTTGTATTGTTTTCGTGACTGAGACCATCGCCGTTTGCCTGCCCATAGCGGTAGCATCCTTGTAAGCCAGGGGTGGGGTGGAGTCCACACTGAATTGGGGGGAGCGCGCAGGAAGGACGAGATTGCATTACTCGCATGCTCGTTATCCGAGTCCCATGGTACCGTTTGTGTACCGGACGCCCAGAAATGGACGATTTCACACTGGGATGCCCGGCTGACTTCAAACACATGATGTCGATCCGGTAGCTTGTGGTGAACGTGAAGGACCTTGGGATCCGGCACACGAAACATGACTTCAGGGAAATTTGCAATGATGTTCATTGTCAATTCCCGCAGCCAATGACCCGTCTCGCTAGTGACCGGCATTTCATGCCGGGTAGGGCAAAATGTGGAGTTCCCGACCGCATTGTTCTGTATCTTAAGCACATTCTTGATTCGTATCCCCTGAATGGTGGGCAGGATTGCTTTATAATCTCTCCAGCTCTGCCGAATACCCTGGGAGTCTCCAATCCATAGCTTTGTTAATGGCATTTCAACGATCACATCCGCGAAGCAAATTCCACTCACTCGTCTTCGGTTGGCGTACCGACATTGTAAAATGTCCATCGCTGCTCCTGCGCATCGAATCATCAGTCCGTCATTGGACCATCTGACCTGCGTACCCATACTGTTTCTGAGAGTTCTCCTCAAGGTCTGAATCTCCTCCATAGTTTCGTCTTCACTTGCTGTGCTCTGCTCGAAATATTTCCCTGCCCACACCCACCCTGTAGCCCACAAAGTGTTGACATTGTTGGACATAATGACTGAGACTCCTGGAATGAGCCTCTGAGTCGATCCTAAATCTCTGCGCTGGAGGATGTCCCCATTAATTTGTACCAATTTGCGTTCCGTAAGTGCCCACTTACCGACGACCATGGCACTCATTGCTGTGAGTTCGGTACGAATATTTGGTACTCCCAACCCCCCATCCTTGCGTTCTTGTTCTGCGATTGATGATTGGCCGGAGCCCTCTCCGGTACCCTGAAAATTGAGTACCATACAAAATTCTGTAACGCCATGTCCAGTTTCTTTATAATGTCCTCCTGCGGCCAAGAGTGTCTCGCCACATAAAGAATCTTCGGTATAATTATTGATGCAGCTATGTCCCCCTTTGTTGAACAGAATTGGTTTTCACCTCCCCCATCGATAGTCTAACCCGTAGTGCCGTAAAGGCTCGTTCCCAGACTTCTGTACTTGTGTCTCCGTCACCTACGATGTGACCCAGATATCTCGTGCTGTGAACTAGTTGCACACTGAGTTTAGTGTTATCCACTTTATCCTCGCTCGCTGTCTCACCTCCCTGCAAAGTCTCTGGCTGTTGCACATTTGCCAACGCAACAGCCACCGATTTTTTAATGTTCAGTCTTAACCCCGACATACTTGAGAATGCTGTTACTGCTCTCAAAGCCGCGTGTTGCATCGATTCATCCAAGTAAATAGCAGTATCATCTGCAAGCCCCGCAATCCGTAATTCGGTATCCCCTGCGTCACTGCGTAATGAGACGCTCTTGATCTTTCCCTCTCCTTCAATAACATCATAAATTAGGTCTACTACAATAATGAATAAGAGGGGGCCAGTGGGCATCCTTGTCTAATACCCTGTTCATTCCAATCTTGTCAGAAAGCCTTCCGTTGACTTTAAACCTTATAGAGGTGTCACTGTGCGTCGCCTGCACTGATTGACAGAACTTATGCGGGAACCCTTTAGCTCGAAGCATCGCGTTTGCAAAGTCTAGCAAAAGCGCTTGAGGTTTGTTAAGCGTACCATCCGTGTGGGCAATTTCCTTTGCCGTTTCAATCAGATCGATGACCTCGTGGGTAGTTCTGCCGGGCACAAACCCGCACTGCGTGTTGTGAACCAGTCTAGTGATAAATTTGCGTGTCCTCCATGCAAGGATGCGAGTTAGTAGCTTGTAATCAGTATTAAGCAGGGCGATTGGCCTATAATTGAGTGGATTGGAAGTGTCTCCACCTTTGGAGATGCTACAGATGTTGGCCTCCAGAAAACTAGACGGTGCAATTCCTTGGCTAATGCACACATTGCACAGCTTGGTGAGAATTGGGACCAATTCCTCTTTAAAATCCCGGTACAAATCATTCGGTATCTCATCCGGACCGACCGCTTTGCCAGGTTTGCATTTGGAGATAGCAGCCTCCATTTCAGTTTCCGTGATTTCCTCATCCAGTTCATTTAGGTCGAGAACATTCCATTTGTGACTATAACGTCCGATAAATTCTTCAATTTGCGCTTTATCACGTTTCTCTCCTGTAAAGACCTCTTTCCAACTGTCCGCCATGATATTGGCTTTATCGTGCGGGTCTCTAATGCTCGTCGAAGTCGTTGGGTTTAGTGTCGAGATGACATAATCCCCATGTTTTGTCGAAATCCTCCGAAAAAAGGCTTTAGTGGACTTTTTACTGCTCCAAGCGCTGGTGGTCATTAATGTCCGCCGTCGTAACATCCGACGCATGTCTTGCAGTGAGTGAATTTCTTCAGCCACTTGTTTACGCGCATCATTATCGGATCTAACCTGTTCATCAATGTGCTGGATCTTTTTCTTTAATCGTCGCACCCGCTGTCTGAACCCTTGAGTTACCCGCGCTCGTATAGCTTTCTTCAGTCTCACGAGTTGTCCACACAATTCCTTCTTGTATGCATCCCACAATAAGATTGTATCAGCACCCGAGGCATCCTGAAGGCGGGAGTTGAGATCCTTCAGACCGTGAGTTACGAGACTTCTGGTGGCCGCTTCCGCGTAAGCTGGCGGTCGATAGACTTTCGTTGCTTGTTTGACACGCACGACCCCGGATGGAGCATGAAACTCGAGCAGGACCTCTTGATGGTCAGTACGACACGGAGGTGATAAAGTTTCGACTCCACGTACTAGCCGTTTTAATGTGGCCCCCACGTAGAAACGGTCCAGTCTCGATGTCCCCAGATAGCCCGCCCCACTCGTATGTCTGTGAGTGTGATGCTTCCTTGCGTAGTTTGTCTTTTCGGATGCGCTTAATCTGCTGGGTATATTGTAGTACCCTGCATCGTATAGCCCCCATTTGGTGACTAGTCTCGACAGAGCTCGAGCACCTGCATCTTCCGCTGCTTGTCCCCCTACTCTGTCAATCTCTCTCCGTAAAACGCAATTAATATCCCCGCCACAAATGATTTCAGCATTGTCCGGTATCTCCAACTTCAATAGCGTATCGTAGAATTTGGATCTGACTATTCCATTCGTAGGAGCGTAAATGTTGATAAATATTAATTGTTTCCCTTTATAATCGCCCTAAGTCATAATTAAATGTTCCGTCCATGCTTGTTGATTCCATGGCTGCATGTTTTGGACTGCACTATAGGGATTTACCAGGATGGCCACCCCTGCACGTCTCTCTGCAGCGGACGACCAAAAGGAGTATTTCTCCGCTTGGGTGTGCTTGAATCCCCACATGGCAACGTGCTGACTCGCTGCCTCACGATGCTCCTGCTCATGTAACCATTTTCTTGAATAAATACGACGTCTCTGCTCCCTTGAGCTAGCTTCGCCTTGAGACCTTGTAGTTTGTTGGCCGCGTGGCCGATTGACGTCACCAGACCTCTCACATTCAGTATCGTAAAGCCTACAGTACGGTATTGATCGTGTTGCTGGCTGATGCATCTCTCTTGTTCTTTGTAGCTTCTTTTTCTCTCCTTGATGATTCTCCTCTGATGGACCCGGAAGGCCGAGTTGAGTGCTGCTTGTCGTTCGTTCTTTCCTTGTCGCTGGTAGAAATCATGCAGCGTGGCAGAGTGTCTCGCCGCTGCTGACATCCCCGTTGTTCGCGAGTTTTGTGTTCTACTGACGATCACCATCCGTGCGTTCATCAGGAGGGATGGCCCCTCCATTGCTCAACGATCCGAATATCCCCTGCACTGTTTGATCTGCGTTCTCTGTCAGTATCTTCGTCTCAGCTGGGAGATTGTCCCTGTCAGAGTAGCTCGTGTATCCGATTTCCGCGTCTTGAGGTAAAGAACCTTGTTTTAGCTCTTCCACTTCTTGCCTGATAGTGCGAGCTACCCTTTTGTGCTTGACTACCAGTTCCTATGGGCATGGCTGCGTTAGGAATGTCATCAGGGTGTATGGCCGTTCCATGACGAGCACGATGTTGAGTGAGTTGTTGGATCACTTCATCCAGAGTCTCTATCGCCGCTTTTTCAGTTTTAAGCGTGTCGTACGCAACGGGATCCATAGTTTTCCAACCATTGTTGCGCAGGATTGCATTGCGCTCTTCTGCCAGTCTCACAATGTTTGCGGCGTAATTGGAATGATGTTCTGCTGGGTATGTCACCGCTTTAAAGTGATTTCCACCATTCTCCAACCATTCGAGTATCAGGATGGGAGGTCGAATTCCTGCTGATACTAATTCGGTGATGAGGCCCAACGCCTGCGATGTTGGGACAGGGCATACAGTGCCGGTCTCAAACAATTCCCCTGAGGGTAAGACCACCTCATGATAGGCATAGGCCTGCATCCAAGCCTGGTTGTTCTTATGCACGTCCAGTACGTACACCGTTTCCCGCGCATGTTGGGTCATTGCTTTGATATGCTCTGGCCCAACCCAGTAGTCCCTGTGAACCTGCTCTTTGACTGATTTTCCGCGCTGGGAGGTGTAGTGAGTGGCTAGTGCTGCGACCTGCTCTATCCAATCACTTTTGATCAGATCTTCTCTTCCGCATCCTGATAATTCCGCTTCTACACGGTCCGGATGGAGCTTGGTTTCCTCCACAACGTTGGTAATCATTTCGTTCATTACATGTTTCTTGAGCAGGTTGGCTGCTTTTACCACTTGATTGGACGGTTTCATTAGTCCGTCCTTCACATTATATAGCGTTGCGTAGAAGGCCAGCCATCCACAGTTGCCCAATGGTGCAACATTGGTAATGTGACCGCGTTGAGTGTTTAACCAGTCCGAGAGCTGAGCACCATTGTCTGTCGACGGTATCACCTTAACAAATTCATACCCTTCAGTCTCAAGTGCTACTGAATTCGCTGAACCCGTTGAATCCTGCGGGAGTTTCTCCAATCTCGTTTCTTCTTGAATGAGAAGATGGATGTCTTGTTTAATAGTAGTCAAAATTTCCTCAATGTTCGTGTTTTCACACTCTTCGGAGTCTCTATTCATCCTTGAAGTAGCTATCTCAGCCACCGCAGTCATGAACTGATGGATGAATTTCTGCATGGTAGGTTTGTCAGATTTGCACGTTGATGATACCCCTCGCCTCTTGGGAGAGAGTGACCTGGCGGAGTTTCGACCTCCTGGGTTTCCCCCTTCCTCCTTGAGCTCCTCCTCTACCTCCTCTTGACGGTCAGATGACCAACTAGCTGAAGATTTGCGTTTAGGAGATAGGGAATACGCCTTTCCCGTCGAGTTGCTCGCTCGAACACTGCGCCGTCCTCGCCTTGGCCTATCGTCTCGTTGCACACCTGAATATGGTATCTTCGACGCCAAGCATACTGGGTCTTGTTTATTCGATGGTCGTGGTTCATTCGGCATAGCTGCGGGTTTGTTCATTCGTTGCTCTGCCACCCTCGAGTGGGAAGGTGTAAGAGGTGCGTCCATCTCCGTGATGACCACTACTTCATCTTCAGCGCTTTCGTGCATCTCAATATCCACGTCTGTGTGCACCACGTCACCGTCTGGTGTGTGACTAGAGGCAGCCTCCTTGTCGTCCACAGCCATGTCTCCGCTCGAGGAGAGTGAGTCCGTTACAGGTGCGGAATCCTTCGTTTCATTGAGTGCTTCTTCTTGAGTGCTGAGATTAGCCTCCTTCGTGATTGGATTGGCCAGTATATGTTGCCACCCTTCAGGCAATGATGCTTTGGTACTGACGTCCGACCTCATGTTCTTCGCGGAGAAACTGCACGTTTAACCTTCCTGTCTTCCTGAGCACTAGCTGCATCCTCGTTAACAGAGGTGATTGTACTGTGTTGGGTGAGAAGAGTCTGTAATTGTCCCCAGGTCTTCGGCTGGTCACCTGAGTGATAGCCTAGGTTTCCGCGCGTTTGTTTGGATGGTAAAATTCCTTTGAGCGTCCTTGAGACTTCCGCTTGGGCTTGATCCAGAGCGTTCGCTGTCACTGAACACCATTTGGTTGAGTGAGTCGCTGCTCTGCATAGCCTGCACGGCCAATTCAAGTAAACCATATGGTGATGCAGGACTAGCTCTATACTGTCGACATATAAGTAATAGACGTTCTTGAGTTGGGATGGGCAGCCTGCTGCCTTGACTCTTACTATCCATTGTTGCTCATTTACTCCTCCGTTGCCAGCCGCTGGGTGCGTGATGCCTTGTACATCCATTCCCAAGAGTGTGGCCATGATCCTGTAGATGTCCTTTGATGAGGGGGCACCTTTTCTGGCTTCAATCGTGAAGCTGAAGTAGTATAATAGAACTAACTCATGAGTATCTATAGCAGCCTCCCGTTGGCGTTCGTAATCCACTAGCGTAATGAGTCTGGAGGCCAGAGGTATCTGCCACCCTACCCAATTGGTTGCGGTCTTTTTACCCTTGAATGTTACAGTCAGGACTCTGGTTTCCATATTGAAAGTAACTCTGGCCAGGTTCTCCTTGAACAACTCAACTTCCCGCTTTTGCGCAGGAGCAGCCTCCTCACCTACGAATATTTAGTTCATCAGAGCAGATTTAGACATGTCATCAAAGAATCTGTGTCTCGGTGCCAGATGAGCATAGAGTGGATACTCTAGAGCCGTGAAGATGTCCGTAAAGCATGCCAGCTCCCCAGCAGCCATACTTTGTTGTAGAAAAGATGGCACCGCGGGGACCTCAAACTCATAATTGAGGATCCGTTCAATGGCTGAGGTCTCATAAGCCGTCCTTTCTCTTAGAGTCGAAAGTGGCGGAAATTCTTGCAGATATAACAGTCTTAATCTGTTTTGTTCCACCGTAAGGTCGTTATGAGGATTAGCTCCAGATACTCCCCTCACTACGTCCTTGAACGTCCCGTTAGGCGTCGCCTTAAGTTCAGCATCGTCATTCTTCTTGTTTCCGTTAATCAGAGCGAGAAACTGCAAGCGATCCTCGACTTCCGTTTGTTTCAACTTTTCTATCACCATCCATTCGTAAAGCAATTTGGCGAGCCTTTGCACATTGTCTTGACGATATATGTTCCAGGTGCTTCTAAGCCCCTCGCATTGCTCCTGTTTCCACGCAGGTGCCTCATCTGTCCATCCCGCTTTCAGTTCCTCCTCACCTTTGCCATCCTCCTCTTCGTTGGATAGATGTTTCACGTAAGCTCGGAACCTGCGCTCTCTAGCCATGGAGCACAACCTATTGACGAGATAAGCCACATATTCCGGCGCTGCACCGCCTTTCAAATAGTTCCAGAGTTGAGTGAAGACCGCCTCGCTGTGGTCTCCCCCCCTTGTTTCTCGCTCCTCCTGCTCCCACCGCACGCGGTTGAAACCGAGTCTGCATTATGGCCTTGGGAAGTGCCGACCTGCGTTCCTTCCCCGACGAGGCAGTGGCCGAGCGTCCATTCCCTGCTCCTCTTGCTCTTTCGTCGTCGTTTTTTTTCTTGGCTCTGGCTTTCCCGTTGGATTTGACAGTTTCCCATCCATCCCCATTAGGAGGCTCGCATGCCCCAGCCCCTTCATCTTTACGCGCGTCGCTCGCCTTCTCCTTCGACTCTCCCCACCCACGTCCTTCGCAGCTCTCTTCACTTCCTTGCCGCTCATTCCGAGTAAGTATTACACTTGGTAATTGTATGCCCCGGAGGTTTCACCGCCCTTCCAAAACGGCCCCCGGGAGTATTGATATTATTTTACGGTACAGTGTACAGAAAGTATGTACTAATAGTACATACCGGTACCCGTACATGTGTCGTTTTCTGCGAAGGTGATGGTAAACTATGCGCAATTATTGTGACGATGGCACCCAGATCCTCCTCCTAAATAATTCCTCCCTTACATGATATCCTGCTATAGTTGATATGTATGGTGTCCACCAATCGGTTCCCAGCCAAATGTATACAATACCTTGACTTCTGCTATAAGTACATGTATTTGATACCAAAATGGGCCAAACTTGATACTTGAAATGCGGTGAAATATAGTGTAAGAGCCACAAAACGATAATCAACGGTTTTGCATGAATAATCTAAGATTGGCGCGTCTTGGCAGCAATTCCTTTTGTTTTAGTCTCATTTGGCTCGGACCCGAGCGCGAAGATTTATCATGGGTTCAAGTAGTATTTTTGTTGGTCTAAGATTTTGCGTCCGTTTCACCTGCCTAGTCCGAAAAGGCTTGAGCAGTCCGTCGCAAATTGGGAAGTTGATCCGAAGAGTTCAGTCGCTTTATTAATTAAAGCTCCTAATTACTCTTGAAGTTTGTAAGCTACTGTCTTACAGTCGCTATAAGTTCTCGTATAGAACTTAAAGGCTGTTAACCTGCTTAAAACTCTACGAGTCGCTAGGCCTTTCACTACGCTAAAGTCTACGGCAGCCCCGCTGCACTTGGTAGCACTTGTAGTCAATTCTACCCCTAAGTCATACTACCGTCCCTCTGTGAACGATGGATCACTTCGCTCAGTTAGCTCTGAGCCAATAAGACGGGCTTAACAAGCTTATGTATTTATTGGACCCGAAAAAAGTAGCGCATCTTGCTTCGCAAGGCCCTGACGCTGTTAATGCGTGTCTACAGGCGTTATCTAACTAAGAGAATACTCTACTCGAGCACATTCAGAAGAAAATGACTGACGCTGTGGCGTCTTCGGCGCCTCGCCAGTCATCAAATGACGCTCCAAGAGCTAAGCCACCCATGGTGAGTGTTAAAAACTTCGAAGAAAAGGATGGAGAGAACCTATTGCTCTGGCTCAGAGAAATTAAGATGGCTATGACCTCAGCCATGCTCAAGACCGAGCAACAGCGTGTGGCGCTGGCTATCTGCAAGCTATGCGGACAAACTCGAGAATGGTCACTAACGTGTGGTACGTCGGTTGACGAAGGATTCCACTCATGGGAACAGTTTAGGCTTCCGTTTTCGCGAGTATTCGAGCCGCCTAACCAGACTTATCGTGTGCGATCACGATTTCTTTCTACACGACAGGGTAAGAAAGAGTTGGTGGACTTTGTCCAAGAGTTACGTACTCTAATTGTCGGTATGGCAGCAGAATATCTGCTGCGCTCTACCCGAGGCAGTCACGGTGACTACCTTCACGAATGGGCTGCGCACTGGCGTGGTCAGAACGGAGGATTTCCGCGTTCATCCGACCTCTTCTTAAGAAGCTGTGAATGTGACGTTAAACGCCGAGTTCAACTACCCTTCGCACCGCTAGGGTTCCAATGCTTCTCAAGCAAACTCAGCCGGAACGTCGAGTTCCTATAATGACCCTGAGCCTATGGATCTCAGCTACGTTGATGCGGAAGACGGAGAAGCTGAGTTTCAAGCTGCTGAGGAGCGTTCGGGTATACGCAGGTGTTATGTGTGCGGAAGCACTGAACACCTACACTCGGGTTGTCCCATGTGTCAACACCGCGAGGCCCCTAAAGTCCAGAGTTTTGCTCCTGAGCGGAAGCCTAGCTCATGGCGGGGAAACGCCAAACTTAGTAGGCGCGGGGCTCCCTGCTGGAGAAGAACTGAGTTCTGTTGAGCCTGTGAGAGAATGCCAACAGGTCTTAGCCCTGAAGAGCACTGTGCTCTATAATCCGGCACGGAAATGCAAGCCGGGCTTGCTGGTTGTTGAAGCAACCGTGAAAGGCTTCATGAAGCCATGAAAAATCCTCATCGACGCTCGACAATGGAGGATAGTCAGCAGTATGCTGAAGCGTTTTCTGCGCGTACCCATGACAATGTCACTGTTCATCTAGCGATGGGGACACGTGTCACGGTGCTCAAGGCTCTTGTGAACCTGGGTGTGAAGTTTCTGAACTTCGGTAGCATAGAACGCTGTCTGGTCCTCGACCTGGATATGAGATATGATATCATCCTAGGTATGGTTTGTCTTGAACGCCATGAGCCATAGATTGATTGGAGGTCCAAGACCTTAGGCGCTACGAGCTTGTCTCCTGTCGGAGTTTTGGCGAGTCATGAACCCACTCTGCTAGGAAGCAAAAGCGCTATTGGCGCGGGCTCTGGACCGAATCGGTCAATGTGCTTCAGATCGGTATGTCCGAGTTAATGGATACCGAGGGCGTCTTAGACGCGAGTCACGAGCAATGCTCACAGACTGAACGTGGGGTGGTATGTAAACCGCTCGAGCGGCACTCGTTATGTTAACGAGGATTCGCTGCAAGTCAAGACAGACATGGTCGGCTATAAGCCGAGGCATCTTGGGCCTGACCTAGTGGTGCGCGTGGGGTGACCTGTTACACACCGAGCGATGCTCATAGTGACAACGAGCCTTCGCTGGATGCGAATGTTGGCGTGGTCGACAATAGGTCTGGGCATCTCGGGGTCAGCTTTGTTGATGCTTGTGGAGTGGCACATAACCCACTGGGTGTGGACTGCGAATCAGGCATCCGCCGGATGTCACGAGCGACAACGAATCTCCCCCGGAGATGGAAGAGGTGGAAACAGCTGCAGACACATTTATGCTGAATGCTTTGGCCTCTACGAGGCGCTCACCTTCCTCTCGGAGGCGGAAATGGCGCCGAATGGCAAGTGCGAGATGCTTAGCGTCTGTCCTTATATCTGAGATGTCTCCTACGGACGATGATAGCGAACAGCTATATTCACTCGTTAGTGGAGTGACCGGCGAAGCCGATGGTGAGATCACCCTTGATGCCCTCCCGGTACTCTCCGAGCTCTTAGAGTTGGACGAGATCTCCGTTGCCGAGTTTGGCGAAGCCTTAAAGACAGGCGAATTAGCCGAAGTGGTCTTTATTCGACCTGAAGAGTAGTTAGACTCCTCATCGCTTTTGTTCAAGCAGTCCTTGAAGACACCAAGGAGGCGCTTAGTACGCGTAGCTGATCTGCGATCCTGTAGAATCCCTCGGATCCGTACTACTCATTGGTTAAGGAGTTTCAAGATGTGGTCTCTAATGACCCGCCTTCTGGCTTATCCCTGATCGAGGTGTTCGTCACGAAATTGATTTGGTTTTTGGGACCAAATACTGTGTGACGTGGCAGTGGACTTTGCCACGGTAACAGTGTGACGTCATCGACGCCTTCTCCAGTGCGAAGCACAAGACAGGAATGGTACGCGAGAACTAGTCTTTGCACTCCACGCCTACATTCTGTTGGCAAGTGGCGAATCGTTCACGCTTTTAATAAGCTCAACGCGGCTACCATTCTGGTCCAGACGTCGATTCCTAGGAAGGATTTTCTTCAGAACAACATGGTGGGCCGTACAATGTACAGTGCTCTCAACCTAGTCGATGGTTATTACCAATTGCTCATGAGAACGAGCGATACCTCTGACAGCGGTCAGCACTCCGAGCGGGATGCTTTGGGAGTGGTTAGTGATACCCCAATGCTGTCAAACGCGCTCGCAACTTTCAATCGTCTAGTGACGCAGTTGTTCAGGCCTCATCGAGCGTGTGCTCAAAGGTATGTCGATGATATCTTTTGCACAGTCGTGCGAAACATGGTCGATCAGATGTGGAAAATCACATTGACCATTTAAGAGCTGTGCTCGAGTGCATGCGCACTAGTAAGCAGTATGCTAACGCATCAAAGTGCATCTTCGGCGCTGAAGAGATTCATTTTTTAGGATGTTTTATAGGAAAGCGCGACCTTCGTGCGGATCCCACTAAGGTGAAGTTCATTGTGGACTGGCCGGTTCCCAAGAACCTCAAAGACTTACGAAAGTGGCTTGGCATTGCCAACTACTTACACAAGTACAGCCAGAATTACGCTGAGATGGCCAGGCCATTATCCAATCTCCTTAAAAAGGATGAAAGCTGGTGTTGGAACACCGAGCATCCAGACGCCTTTGAGGCTGTTAAGGAGAGTCTCCTTCATGCGCCTATCCTGGCTTTGCCAGACCCCGAACGTCCGTTCAGTGTTGTCTGTGACGTATCTGACTTTGCCATAGGTAGAGTTCTTTTAAAAGCTGACACCGACGGGTATGAACGCGTTATTGCGTTTAAATCTCGTCAGCTTAGGGCTGCAGAGAAGAACTATCCAGTTCATGCCAAAGAGCTACTTGCGATGCAGTATGCTCTAGTCATATTCAGAGTCATCTGTTGAGCCCTAAGCCGTTCGTAGTCTACACAGACCATGCGCCACTACGCACTGCGACTCAATCGCCTCATCTCTGGTCTGATGGCTGTATATCTTTGCTGAGTACAACATTGAGGTAAAGTACAAGCTTGGGAGGCAGATCGACTTAGCGGACGCACTGCCCCGTCGTCCAGACTAGGAGCTAGCTCATACCACTATGGTGACGTCTTCTGTGACAGATCGCTTTCGCGTTGCGTATGCGTAAGATGATACGTGTGTCTGCCCTGCTACATGCTCTGGGAAGCAAGGAGTTTCAAGACTAGAAGCTGACTTTGTCAGCGCCCTCATGCGCGAGCCTTCATCGCTATTCCATCGATGATGGCCTGCTATATCATAGCACAAGTACTGCGGATACTCCACGTGTTGTGGTTCCTTGTAATGAGGATTTAAAGTACCGCATCCTCTATGAGGCGCACGCCACTTAGTGGTCACCTGGGTCGGGAAAAGACCTACAACTCTGTGAGTTTGTACTATTGGTGGCCCAAGTTGTACAAATGGACAAGCACTTACGTACGTGCGAGGCATGCCAGCGGGTTAAACCTTATCCGCATGCGTCTGCACCTTTGGCTGTACCCTCCGGGTGTTGGGAATTCATTAGTTTGGACTTTGTGTTTGGCCTTCCGAAAAATTCGGAAGGAAACCCGGAAATTGTGGTTTTTGTTGACCGATTGAGTAAGATGGCTCATCTAGCGACGGCGTCGGACACCATCTATGGTGAAGGTTCATCTAAACTGTTTATCGATCGGGTCTTCTGTCAACATGGATTGCCGTTATTGGTCGCCTCAGATCAAGACCCTCGCTTCACTGGAAAGTTTGGACATCTGTGTTTCAGGTGCTCGGCACTAAGTTGGACATGGCCACAGCGGATCATCCGCAGACCGATGGTCAAACTGAACGAGTTAATCGTGTTGTCGAGGACATACTCCGTAGCATTTGTGCGGAAACGCCAAAACGCTAGAGTTCTATGCTTCCACTCGTTGAGTTTGCATTAAATAATGCTGTGCATGCCTCTACGGGCTACACTCCGTTCTACGTCAACGGTCTCACACACCCTCGTGTCCCATTGCCGCTACTACTACGTGGTTCAGGGCTTTGTGGGGGAGATATCCAATCGTCTTGCTGAAGTCAGCCCTACCACTGTTCAAAACAGCTTACCGATTTCCTATGTACTCACTTAAATGTCTTAAGACATGTGCGTGATGAAATGTCTGAAAGCCAGGATGAACAAAAGGTACAAGCTAATCCAAAGGCAGAAGAAACGAACAAAGTTTTAAGGTTGGAGACCAAGAATTATTAATACTAAAAATTTACCTACACATGCAGTGTCGGCAGTTTTTAAGACTAAATTGCGTCCTCGTTTCTTAGGGCCGTACACGGTCGCGACCAAGAAGTGCCTAGCGTATACGCTCAATCTTCCAAAGAAGATGCGTACGCACCCAGTATTTTACGTGGGCTTGCTTAAGCCTTATCATGACCCGGCTCAGGTGAGCGATAAGGCGCTGGCACCACGAGCGGCGTCGCCGCGGCAGCCCCCTGCATCCGAAAGAGGACATCGAGCTGACCCTCAATCCTAGCAAGGCTCCGGTCGAGACCAGCAAGTCGGTCATCAACCTTCTCGAACTTCCTCTCAAGAGTCTCTAAGCGTTGAACGTAAGACTCGGGGTTCTCGACCCAATTCATCCGATCGTGAAGATCCTGAATGTCAGACCAAGATTGCTAGTACGCATTCTCAGCTGTATCCAACTTTTTACGAAAGTATTCCACGTCTAGTAACAGGCGAGAAACCCTTTCCCGGGCCCCCTCATACTTCTTCGGAGTACAGGGGACAGAGCCTCCTTCATCGGCTCGTCCTCCTCCTGCGGTACTCGACGAGCAGGGCGTTCGACACTTTCACGTGGAACGTATTCTAACGAGGCGTCGTAGCCGAGGCCAAAAGTATCTGGTGAAGTGGCGTGGGTATCCTCATTTGAGAACTCTTTGGGTATGAAAACCCTTTACGGCAGGACTACCTTGACGTCGTAGACGCTTTCGATCGGAATGAGCCTCTGCGATCCCGCGACCACTTCGGTCGCGGCGCGCTTCCCAACAATAGGTTGGGAAACAGATGGGGTCCGACGCGGAGGTCACGCGTTAACCCCGAGCTGGTGCAGCTATGGATTTCCCAGTGGGAATAGCCGCAGAGCTCATAGGAGCAGAGCTCACAGGAGCAGCATAGATATTGCCAAAAACGGAATGCCGGCAAATGGCCGGCAACTGGTGCTTCATCTCAAGCTTCGCAAAGTCAAAGTAGAGCTTGCGCTCCAAGCGCACATCGACTTTCGCAAAGCTGGCGTGCGAAACTTGAAAGCTTGCGAAAAAGATCTACCCAGCGGGTAAACAGATTTCGTCCTCAGCCGCGAGCTCATTAGGGAGCAAGACAATGATCTTTACGGACGGGACGGACTCACGTCTCGCCTGATCGGTCAAACGCAAGCGGTATCCCGCAAAATATATTTAGCATGGTAAAAACCTAACACGCAGTGCTTCCCGGTCGCTACCTCTTCGGGCGTCGAAGCTGCGGGTCCGTATGAACTTGATGCTCAGAGAGCCATTCCCCACATTCTTTATGACCTCCGCAGGGTCCCGATGCTCGAAGCCGTACTTTTGAGAATGGGATGCGCCACGGGGAGCTGCAGGGTGTGCACCTCACCTTCCCCCAGCTGCTTTTGCTGTGCCTCGTCGAGGTTGTTATTCACGACTGGGCTTTTCCAAACCCGACGACGCGCGCAGCGCTGTTAAGGCTATACGGCCCGATTGTTCGGGGAACGGATTCGGAGTGCGAATCACGCGTGCCCCCTCCCCCGGCTCAGGGAGCTCATCGTGATCAGGAGGCATCTCCGTTTCGGACTCGTAGTTCAGATCTTACCGTGACCCATCTCCTCCATGAGTTCCTCGTTTGCACTACATGCTGGAGTCATACTCTTAATACTCTTAACCTAGCTTCGTTGTCGCTTCTGGGAGTGATACTCCGCCACACTGAGTGTGGAAATCTGGCGAAGCTAGTTAGACGCCAGTTCGTCACGAGCAACATGCTTTATCTTTGTATGCTGGACATTGGATAATAAACTGATTGCAATGGGGTCCAGTAGTCATGCCATCTTGGCGACAGATACAAGCTCCGTTAGTACAGTGGCCTTTATCGTGGCAGTCGGTGGCTGTGGAGCAATTTTCGCCTCCAACGTTTGTCCAGTGAGGACTAGGTGCTGGGGACACTCTTGGGCTCGGTGAGCAGCTTGAGGAACTTTGGTCTTGGGACCGAATTGTGTTGTGAGGCATCATAAGAATAGGATCGGCTGAACTTGGAAAGTTCTGAGCGAGGTTGTGAGCTATCACAGAGAGGACGCCGTCCCACGTCACGCGTTCAGTAGAACTGACCTCTATCGAGGCAATATGACGAATGAAGACACGTAGTGTTCTCCGTCTGGTGGGGGGATTGTAACGGGGTTACTCTAGATTGTAACGGACTTACTATAAGGTACGGTAGATGTGGTACACTTAATATCACATCCCTCCTTAGCTCGATATTCTGATTCCTGATAGTTAATAAGGCCCGATATGCATTTGACTAGGTTTCACTACGATAGATAGTGACCTTTATAGATTACACCAAACCGGCTTTGCTAACATAAATTAATAGAAAACAGTTAATCTTTTGAAACGAAGAGTTATGTCGGTATATTAATTAAAGCTCCTAATTACTTTTGAAGTTTGTAAGCTACTGTCTTACGGTCGCTATAAGTTCTCGTAGAGAACTTAAGGTTGCTAACCTGCTTAAGACTCTACGAGTCGCTAAGCCTTCCTCTACGCTAAAGTCTACGGCAGCCCCGCTGCATCACCGCACTTAAATTCATTCGAAGAAGTGTTGTCCAATAAATCAAAATATGACGCACAGATTTCCGCATAACATTGTTATCCAGATCCCGCGTCTCTTACAGCGGCTGGGTCGATCAAAGCTGCCTCGCCGTGTATTCTTCGGAAACGAAAACCATGGCACTTCCTGAACCAGAAAAAAAACCATCGGATAGAATCAAAGGAGGTGCATTCGGTGCGTCAGCGAGAATCCTAGCAGCCTTGACTGTCAAAAGTCGCCAAGATAAATACACGTCCTCCGCTAAGTGAGTGTCAACAAACCGGATCAGTTTGGCTCCCAATTCTGTACATTGTGCGCATAACTTTCGTCCCTTGGCAGACTTGGACGTGGTGGTTCGAGCTTTCTCTAGTATGCAACTCGCAGACCGCACTATGACGCAGAAATATTTTGATGTGGTGGTACATGAATTCGGCGCCGCCTTTTTCGCAAGCTCGCGGCAGGATATCCGAGTAGATCGTCGATGTTGAAGAACTTTTTTGCTCTTCTGCCGAATGGAGAGCCATTTTCCTTTGGAGTCATGCAGATGGGAGCGGACTTCTTGTCTGCTGGATGTTCGCGGACCAAATTGTATTTTAACTTTAATACCTTAGCTGTTTAAGATGAATATACTAATTTTTATCATCTTGACAAAAAAATGTAAAGTGCTGGTGTGCCGGAGTTTATGGGCAGTATCTTGCCCGACTGGAAAAAGGGGTTTAGTAAACACTATTAAAAAGCTTTCTGGAATATAGTGAATAACCAACATTTCACAGAGCTTGCTCAGACTAGCCACGTAGCAGCTCATCTCGTTCCTGTCAGATAATATGTGGTGTATATAAATGTTAATACTGAAACCAGGTAAACAAATTGTGTATCCTTCGACCAGCCCCATTTCGAGGACTTGTATAAAACTACCTCAATATCGCGCGGATTCTACTCAAATTTAATTGGCGAATCAACGAATTGCGCAAGGTAATTGGTTAGAGTTTGGGAAACATACTCGAAAACTTGATCGATCTACGTGGCAATATATAGCGTTAGCTATCCCAGGGTCTAAGTCTCTGGTCCAAATGGTGAACGTGATTGAGCAGCTCTGTTTCGAGCATTTATATTAGCTAGTACAAAATGGACACTACGTACCCAATTGACTTTTCGTAGTTAAAGAAAAACACAAATTCCCAAAACATCAGCACTTCGTGTGCCAGACAAGATAGTTTCGTGCTAGCAATAGGTCAAGAAAAGTGTACGCTGTTCTTGGATTCAGAAAATTCTACCCTTATTGTTGTTAAGTAAGAGCCACAAAGGCTGTATCTAATGTTCATATGCCTGATGTAAATATCTAATGAAATAGAGTGGTTTCGGATCTCAACCGTCCCTTCAACCAGCTGTATCTAAATCTCCTGCCACCAGGCAATGTGCAGCCTCGACGAGAACCACCGCACAACAACAAAAACTTTCCCACAGTCGTCATTTAGCCGATACGTTTTTTTCTCTATCTCTTCTATACAGAAAGATTTAATCTTTCAAGAAATATTGTGGTATTATCACATCCGAAATGGAACAAAAATCGAATGACTAAGCGCGACGCAGCCCACTTTGGTTGTAGTCCCCACCGCACGCCGCCAGCGACAGCAATGCCACTTTCGTCTCGATTCGCTTTGTATGGGGTCCTAGTTGTAGATGTACGCCATGGTGTTCGATGGAATTGTTTTTGTTTTGTGACGTCGACATAGTAGTTACGGTAACAATGACAACAGATAGTTAGATGTGAGTTACATTCCAAGTCCTCATGGAGCGTACTCACCCGTTTAAATGCTAATAGTCGGGTCCACATCTGGTGCTTATCGTAAAGAAATCTTGCACGTCGTGGTGCTCGAAAGGAAGATCCCGTGCGATAAGCACCAGACGTGGACCCGACGTGATTATATTAGCTCTGACTCGTGCTCGCTTCTCCGTTTCTCATTGTGAAGCATCCGCTAATGATAGAGGCGGCAACCATGCAGATCGTGGCTTTGTCGGAGTTCAAGCTCACACCGCCGAATCTCCACGAGCCAAGCTCACAATCTTCTGGCTACATGTCTCTGTCCAACGGGTATTCGACGAACTCTGCGGACGACTCGATCCCGTCAATCCTAGAGAGTCATTTTTTGTTTAGTCGTAGCTGTGTGTGCATCCGCTGTCATAGCTTTTCTGTTGATCAGTGTACCCTTCGGTCCCCGTCAAGTAATGTGTCAATTTTCCGCACTACAACGTTCGAGCAAGCTATGCGTGTGAAGAAGACCAACTGGTTGCAAAGGTATAACAAGAGTTTATTTTTGTTTGTTTGTCTAGCTGTCTACGATGTGTCGACCTTTCATCCTTCCCCAAACGTCAACACAAGCGTATCAAGGACGGTCGTCCTCACGATGCCATATTTAACACAAGGCGGCACAATGACATCCACCCCTGTATATTTGGCATATCCAAGTTGCCTGCTGTTGTCTACATAAATGATACTCTAAGGTTCTCAGGGCTATGGACAAAATACGGATGGTGGTGCCGTCAGCTGCAGAACTCGCCAAAGTGGAAGGCGGTTTATTTTGCTCGTCTCTGGTTTTCCTGGTTACGTCGGTGCAATTGACGGAACCCTTGCCCAACCGAACGACTTTGAGGGTCGGTATTGTATAGAGAGCTTCCCAGCAGTAAACGTGCAAGCAACGATGGATCATCGCTGATGGTTCCACGCAATTTTAATTTGTGCAGGCTCAAATGACGATCAGACGCTTTGTAAAATAAAGCTGTACATTTCTTTAAAACACTGTTTGTTTTTCCTAATGTATTAATAATTAACATTTACATGACTAAGTAGAGTGTCTGCTTACGAACCACCAGGTAAAAACCTACTGGATACAAAATTTGAAGGCACCTGCTGGCTCCGTTCCCCAAAGACGAAGCTGTACAGAAGCACGTCTGCAAACGTACAACCAATCCTAGTTAAGGACACATCACTGAATAATGTGCTTTCGGAAGACTAAAGACTAGGTTTCGTGTCTTACTTGGAAATCAGGAGCAAAATAGATTCATTATGCGGAGGGATACTTTGTTGTTTAGTTTTGCACAACCTGATGATACTAGCAAAGACACGTACCACGCGTGGGATTAGATCCCATGCTGGGTGAAGATCTTCTGCTGTGGTCGAAGATAGTGGTACCAAAAGCAGGCTATCCCGAACTATCCAGGTATAGCACAGCGAGATGACCTTGCTGATATCTATTCTCTTTCACGACAACCTAAAATATAGCGGACACGCGTCAGTTTAAACAAATGTTTAATGGGCGTAGTAAAATGTATCTGCTCCTGTTTGATCACGACTCCGAGAGATTGGGATAATACGTTGGCGAAACATTGCCAGTTGAGATACGTTTTTGTTTTCTCGGTACAGTAGGATTGATAATTGCAATATAATTGACAGTCAAGGATGGGAGACCGCCAAGATTATTTCACTCAATATTTAGTGCAATTTTGCCCACCGCTGCGACCACCTAAACCCCAATTACTCCGTCGGCAAGAAAAATATTCTGCCATGGGTTGCCGATGACAGTGCACGTTTTTGTTTGAATCATTTTTTGTTATGACCTTCTGAGATAGTGGATCCTCGATAGCTTTCCCTGCAGCTACTATCCTCCAGGCCTTTGTGTATGGTCCCTTGAGGCGATGCCGGACGTCCCACACATCATGGCGACAGTTTTACTTACGGTAATGGCTCCAGAGGAACCCCGAAAGCATCAACCCCTAACGTAGTCGACGACGATTGCGAGGACGACGGAGAAGTAGTGTCAAAGCTACGGTTAGGTCGACCATGAATGGCGCCGATGATAAAGGGCTTCTGGGCTGAGCTGATGGTTCAGCGGGGAAAATAGGTTCCTGCTAGCCTTCAATTGAAATGATGGACACCTCGCCTATAAACTACGCTAATGTCAGTTGTGGATATCTCGGGTGTGAGCAGTTGGTGTTGGCACACTTCATGGGACGTCGAAGGGTTGTTGGGTTCCCGGCAAATGGCAGAAATGTGCGCAGAGCTTGATGGTCCGAGCAGTTTCGGGGACCGCAGTCCATGGACCGCATGCGATTCGCGCGACGAACTGTTTGCTCGTACGGCCATACCAAGAGGGAGCGTCGCCCTGCTCCCCAAGTCAAACAAAAGTGAATTTTTAAGAAGATGTATCTGTCGGATCAGGCACTCTAAAAGTCGATCTCCGCTGTTCGAAAAGTCATTGTTGAACCGTTGATGAGATTGACTCAGGATATACATACTGAAGCTTGTATTAGCATAGGTTAATCAGGAGGGGCTGTCACCCGAAAGGGTTTCTCCTCATGAACCCCAAAACTCACATGGCGAAATTAATGTCTTGTGTCTACGTTCTCGTGTCTGTCCTCGACACCAAGCTTCCACGCACTACACTTCTACTGCGCGTGCTGTCAGGATCTATGTCGGAAGCCCGCAGCCATCTGAGTCGTTTTCTAGTATGAGGCACCGCGAAACAAAATGATTTTTTTACATTTCATTACTTTTGAAACGGAGCACGCCATGGTGAAGTTCAACGTCTTCCGGTCATTTTAACCCCTTGTAGAACCCAGGTTGTCTAATGCGCAGATTCCCCTCTTTCAAATGGTCCCAAAACCCCTTTCAAACGATCTCTACAACTGAAAATATTCAGCTTTGAAAATTATTCGAGATCCGCCTGTCAAAATTAATGTATGTAGTAAAATATCTATATAGAATCGTCATGGTGCGAAAAATCCAATAGTGCCGTTAAATTGGTTAAATTCATGCTATGAATAGGTACATTAAACCATTGACCAACCAAAAATCGAATTTCGGTTAAGTACGACAAGGACAGGAAAGCTGCCTCTGACAACCATCTCCAAAATATTAACGTGTATGGTACAGGCTGAAGGGGCTCGTCAAAAAGCCTTTTTTCATGAGATATTACAGAAGTCCATCTCAGTAAGCGATGAAGGTGTCTGAAGTGATTCGAGAGGGATTTTGGAGGACTCCTACAAGCTATGAATAAACTGGTCTTCTTGTGTGATCCGATATAACAGGGAAACGTATTGCTGTTTTGTTTTTGAATTGGGCTCTTTTCTTAACCCTTTAACTACAGTACCAGGCTCTTTTTAGAGGTCCACTTGGACCTCTACGGATCAGGGTATACAAAGTACTAAACAAATGATTTGCACTATTCCTAATATTCACGACTCACTTTTCTTAGAGATCTCTCTGAACCTCTAAGAACAAACGGACCACCATGGTCACGAGGTTCAACATTTTCCAGCCAATCACAACTGCGTTCGTCATTGTTAGAGGTCCTGACGGACCTCTTAGAAATCTCAAGAACTCTGGTACTGTAGCTAAAGGGTTAATAACCCATATAAGTATGAAAACAGTTTCACCCTTGAGGCCCGAAGGATATACTTATATTTTTGCGCGTTTTCTGGTATTCAAATATTGCTCCATATCGTAATCTCTCCGACCGTCAGTGCAACTTCGACTCGCATCCGACGTATCGCAAAATTTTATATCGCACCAGGTTGTAGAGGTTTCGTAAAAATAGCTCATCTCAAATGATTGGTTCATTGATAGGTGACATGCGTAAATAAGTTTTGTAAATGAGTTGCGCCAGTGCAATTTTGACCGCGCCATTTGCCCTGCGAGCTCAGTGCTCGATTGACCACCGGCGCGGTGAATTGAGGGGGGGGGTACCTCGCATAGGTACACCTAAGAGGGTATGTCGCGGCCACGAATAACTGTGGAATCACCGTTAATTCCCCGTCGAGAACCCAGATGAGTCCCCTGCGATGTAGTTGACTAACCCCCACCGATGTAGCTCAATGGAAGAGCTCCCGAAAGGGAACGAGGTGGTTCAATTCCACCCACCGGTAAATACTCTATGCTCAAATGTATGTTACAGACCTCAAACAATCGACGTTAAAGGAAGCACCGACTACAAGGAAGCGGGAGATCGTATTGAGTTACGGGAGCAGCTTGAGTGCGCTTTGGTGATGAATAGGTGCAGGGTCTATGACTCTACCGATGGCGAGACGCTGGTGATAGGCATTGACGAGGTCGTTCAGCCTTCCTTCGCGGTGCAGTTGTCGAAGAGCCTTGAGCACAGCGTTGGATCCCTTTGATTGTACACCTCGCTCGCCTAGGAACTCAGTGACTTTGTTGACGCTAACTCTCCGAGCTGACGGACAGTATCCTTGTAGCTGGGCGAGTACTCGTCGAGCACGTACCCATCTTCAATGAAGAGTCTCATGAAGGCCACGAGCTGCTTGGAGTCCGACATCTTGTGTTTGTTAGTACTCAGCCATCCACGCGGAACTGCCGTGTACCACGCGAACCAAGTGTCGACAAGCGGTGTCATCTTCGATCGGCGTCGGCGCTTCACTGGTACGATTTCATCTTTGTCTCTTGGTCGCGAGGCTTGATCTTCACGTGCTGATGTTATCTTTTCACTGTTGATGCTTGCAGCTTCAAGCGAGTTGACTCGAGCCTCGAGGCTACGGTTGACCTCAATTAACCTTTCAATCAAGCTAGTTTGATGATCGAACGCAACTTTGGCCTTTACATTTCCTTCCATCAGGTCTTCTGCGGTGGTGTTAACATGTGCAGTTGACGTCGTGAGACTTTGTGACCAAGCGAGCAGGCTCATCGTCGTCACGCCAGAGGCTTCCGCGCAGAGGTGAATCGTCTTCATAGCAGGCGCCTGTGCGTTGGTCTTCATTAACGACAGGTAGTGGATGAGGATGGTTGCTGTTAGCACATCTCTCACAACAGCGCAGACGTTGAAGGCCTTGTTACCCAGAGCATGACTCGAGTTGAAGAGCTTGTGGCTAACCTTTCTAACCTGCTCTTGTGTGGGCGCGTCGAAGAATTCCAACGACGGGAGAAGAGAGGCTTGCTTCGGCTCCATCCCGCTCAGTTCCTTGGCGACTTGGTGGTCTTCTTTTAGAGTATTGAAGACGTACGCGAAGGCTTTGTTCGTCGTTGTCAAGTTCCAGGCTCCACGATCGAATATCCACTGCGCGGTCAGCTCTGAGCTCGCGTTCGCATGATGCGCGCCGCCACGTTGAAACGAATGAGATGTCAGCGGCTCTTCGACTCCAGCTGGGCCAGCAACGCGATCGAGCACGCGGTTGACACGAGCGTGGATCCCGACTGTAGGTATCGTGCGGAGCGCGGTGCTTCTCGTCGACGTCTGAGAAGTATTCATGGCGCCATTGTCTTCAAGCAGATCGAGCAATGGGATCGAATCCGTTATCCCAATAGGGACGTCCTTCGACTACACTGGTAAGTGATTCAGCAGCGCCGCGCACGGTGACTCCGGGGTGATCAAGGTCAGTGCGACCGCCAGCAGCGGGCAAGTCGTGAAGTCAGCGTCAGGGAAAAGAGACAGCGCCTGCTCGTCGGACGTCTTCATGCGGATGAAGCGGATAAAACCCGCCGCCAGAACCGACGGAGAGCTGCTGCTTCCGGACGAAGGTAAGGTCTGATGCGCGTCCAAAGAGGTACCACAGAAGGCACAACAGTGCTGCATCTTGGTAGTCAGACGAACAACTGGCCGTTGAATACAGATAGTGTGTCATCTTCTTGAGATCCTCCTTCCTGCACGCAACCGCGTTCTTGACAAACTCACCACTTTCGCGCTTAACGCAATGCTGTTCAAGCATGCGCCCCATGATTAGCAGCTGCCGTGCTACAGCACCACCTTGAACAGGATACTCGTCCAGGAGCCAACACTTCACCTGACGAAAGTATTGAGCGCCGGAGTGGCGCGACAAGGGCTGCCCCCTTGCTCCTGCATGGAATTCAAGGTACACACCGAACTTGTCCATCAGAGTCACTAGAATGCCACTTGCACGACTCCGGTCGGTGACGATCAAAGCCGTGACATGTTCCATGTTCGTGCTCTCCGAGTAGAGGAAACGCTCGAACGCCTTCATGGCCGTCGCACGCGCGCGCTTGGTGTTGGCCGGCTTCAAGTCGTTCACGCTCATTGTTCTTGGTCGGAGAGGCGGCAAATATGCGAGTGATACGTGGCAAACCTTTCGCTTGTAGCACGATACACATATCTGGGCGTCAGCTCCGACCAGATACGTCGGAATCGCTCAGCTTCCGACTGCAACCTAGAAGCGTGTTTTTATTGGGTAAAATATAATTTTTGAAGCGATTTGATTCGCCAAAAACATTGGAGTTATCCCTAGAGAATCAGAGAGCCTTCTCATTGGCTAGTACGCCCAATACTAAGATTAAGTACGGTCGGAGAAGTGATGTTATTCATCCATATCGTGAGGGTTCCGACATTCCCTACACTTTCCGACACGTACTTAAGCGAGTAAATGGAGGGGTGTACATATAAACTGTTCCCTACCTATGCGCTCCGCGCAACCAAAAAAAAACCCTAGCGGCTCGCTCAGCTCGCTTGATACAACCCTACATCACAGGAACATCTTAATGCTAGGTCCTGGGATTGCATCCGCGTGCTTCGCACACGGCCTGCAAACCATAGGCTGGCTCGCTGCGCTCGCTTTAGTGCCTTAATGACATCCATCCTCTGAGTACGACCAATCAAAATGCTCTAAACCTACTTTACTCTAGGCATTTGTATATTTGGATAAATGTCGGAAGATTTGTAGACGTCATACTTAAAATTCGCTTAAGTCCGTGTCGGAAAGACGTGGATATTCATCCAAAACTACTATCTGACCCAGATATGAGCTAAGAGCTTTTCCCAAAATGAGAAGCGATTTGCCTCCATCGTTCCAAAACAAGTCGCTGTCCCAAAAGGAGTAGTTGGGGTACACCACACCACTCTGCACTAGCGTATTTTGGCTGCTGCATGAACTACGCAGAATACTACGGTACAGTACAGATTCGAATCAAGTTAGGAGGCTCTCAACCACATGTGCGTATTCAGTGCAGGGAGTGATGGCATTTGTATCAAGGGATATAATTCTGCATCCAATAGCAGGCAAGAAAATGGTTCTGTGCAGGGAGTGAGCATTTGTGTTTGCCCACTGCTTTTGGATGCAGCATTCTTGCCCTTGTCGCCGGCTGCAGCGGGGCTGCCGTAGACTTTAGCGTAGAGGAAGGCTTAGCGACTCTTAGAGTCTTA